>JAOXYD010249639.1:0-16492 GCA_028565735.1 Pinacopodium congolense
CGCTTTATTACTTTTGCGATAGGTGCACTTGCCTAAAAAGTACGTTGGTTTCAAAGTAAAAATCATTTTGAACGTCCGTTAAATTTTAAGTCACCTAACCAACGCAACAAATTCTAACCTAGAATATGCATGAGAGATGTTCTAAGGTCTAGATTAAGCATGATACAAATTTCTAGAAACATATGTGAGAGCATGAGGAGCATACAAAGAAGTAGGCCTAAATTTCATCCTATATGCATCACTTTAATGTTGTGCATTTCTAAAGAAATGATGTCTCTTGTTGGAAACATGCATATTCTTCCTATAGAAAGTTCTTGATGCATACAAAAATGTATGATGACTCTTCCTAGAATAGGAGTTAGAAGATGATGGCCTAGATGAAAGATTTTTTATAGATGACCTAGGTATTTCTTCATCTTCTAAGTTAATTAATTTGATAAATTTAATCACATTTCTTGATGCAGAACTGTCAGTAGAATATCCTAGTCCATACTTATCATTCATAAAAGTTCACCTACCCTAAAGATAGGCCATGTCTTCTTTTCAACTATTTTTTGGATGATTTCCACTAATAAATAAACAAGTACAATCTCCTTATAAGGTGAAAAGTAACCTTTAAAATCTTACTTTCTAAGGGTGAGAGGTAACCCTATCAAAGACTCAATCTTCTTATTAAAGGTGAAGAGTAACCATTATCAACTATTTTCAAGGGAAAGAGAAGCCTCTACAATTCACAATTATCCAAATGATTCCATATCCCTAAATTCAAGTAACCTTAAAAGATGTTTCACTCAATGGATAATTAAACTAAAGGCTCTAGCTTTCAATGAATGATGGAAATCTTGAAACCTTAAACACACTTAGTATGATAGAAATTATGCACAAAAATTTGAATGTATTCTTGTAATAGGATTGAAATATGCCAAATACAAATTCTGAAACTAATGCATATAAATGATATATATGGGTAAACTAATGCACACAAAGGACAGTTTTGATATATGGGTAAACTAATGCACACAAATGATGAAACAATGAACTATAAATTTAAAACTATAAATATTCTTAATTCTAAGAACTTAAACAAATAGAAAATAATAATAACACATATTTAAAAACATATTAAATAGGTTGAAATCAGAATCAAACTTAAACCAGTGAAAATAGAAGCTATCTTGAAGTATTTGACTGTTCAAGCTCAGAGATAATTTAAACACTTCTATAAAAGTTGAAAACAAGGTTAAACACAATCTAGAGGACTTAATAATTAGAAAACAACAATTTTAGGATTTTAGAAACACATTTAATTAACTGAAATCGGGATTAAAGTAAGAATAGTCTCAAAAAAGACAGTTTTAAAATAAGTATTTTTCTAGCTTTAATCTGATGATATAGTCCTTATAAAATGTAAAAGATGGATTAAAAAATACTTAAACACTCAAGCAAGATATTAGAAACAATTTTTTACACCCAGAAATGCAATAAAGAAGTAAACAAATGGATTGAAGGTGAGAGCAAGAAAAACTTGACAACTTTAGCTTTGTTAGAGTGTTTAGGTTTTTTATCTGTTTTTAGGGCATCTAGAGAGTGTTAAGGTGTTTGTAGGTAGTATTTATATTGTTTGGAGGCTGAACGAGGTTTTAGACGAGTAAAATAGTCGTTAGAAGTAAGAATAGAGACAAAAGGTAAGTTAAAAACCAAAAAAGAAAACTAGCCATTAAAGACAAGGACTAAAATGGAAACCCTAGAGCATTCAATGGCACCGTTAAAGGATGAGCATCCCACCGTTTAAACCACTAGAAACAAGGTTAAAACAGAACCCTTGTGACCTGTCATTTAGCTCCTTGTAACCCGCCATTTTGCTTCTAGAAAAGATGAAAAAAAAAGCTTCAAACTAACTCTAAAACTTTATAAACAGATTCCTAACAATAATTATCACTTTAAATAAATTTTAAAACATGTCTTAGGACCATATGAATGCTCAAAACCCATCAAAAAATTCAAAATCATTAATTGACCTTTGAATTGAGAAAATATGCAACTTTGACTTTCTAAATGCAATCCATGATTAAAATTGAGCCCTTAGATCAGTTGAACATTAAGTATAACTTACAAACATATTTGAAACAACCTATCTAAGGTCTTAAAGCTTCAAAATCCTTTGATCTTCTATGGTCTTCCAATCTGGCCTACAAACTCCAAGATTTCCATATTAAATTCTCTTTGAAATATACCTATGTTTGAATCGTACATCATAGACTTAAATCATTGGTAATCAAACATGTTTTTTTATCCTCAAAACCAAGATTGGAACCAATCTTGGTTCAACATGATGCAAAGACAAACACCTTACCAAGAATGCTTTCGGTTACTTTAACTAGGATACTCTGAAAAGCTTATTTAAAGCTGTTATATAACCTTTTAATGCAAAGGTAAAGATATTGTCATTAATGCCTTTGCTTAATTAGCCAGGTCACCCTCTTAAATGGCTACTATCACTACTCATTAACTTTAATCTTTTTATTGATACTAAGCTAGCAAAGTGAAAATAAATTATGCTCATTTATTCAACACAATTTTTTAACATTTAAGCATTAAACTAAACACCTTATTCCAAATTCACATAACAATCAATAATATATATCCCTAAAGGCCTAATATTCAACACAAGGTCACTAAACATGAGTAATTCATATGAAATAAAAAAAGAAAGAGAAGTTAGAAGTTATAAATCAATCAAGAGTTGCCAATATTAACTATATCAAATACATCAATTTCATTGGATTACCAAAACTAATAATCAACTAATAATTGAAATCCCTATAAGTGGTGATACAAACATGCATTAAACTTCAACTCAAGCAATCTTAACCGTAAGCCTGACACTAGTGAGGAATTAGAATATAGTGTTGAGGACGAGGATAGTGAGGAAGAAGCTAGACCCTCTAAATCAATTGAGCCATCAATGACTTCCTTATTCGATCAGATGCAAACCCAAATAGAGGATTTATGTATGGAGGTTTAGACATATCAAGTGATGACTTATTCAAGATGGGTGAAATTTTAGTAGCTACAACTAGCACTATAGGAAGAGGATATGAGGATTTAGTGGGAAAGATGGGAGCCCAGTTTCTTTTGGATCCTAGTTTCTCTTGGTTAGATGATTTCCAAGACTTAGATTTTTCTTTTTAATTAGTTATTATTCTTTTTCTATTTCATTTTTATTTTTTCCATGATCTAAGTTTTTACAAAAGCTTGTGGTTTTTAGTTTTTTTCTTCAAGTCTCAATTATAAGTTTCAAATCATACACCTTCAAACATAAGGATGTATCTTTAAAAATATTCTAGTCATGCATAGATTCAAACTTCAGTTCTTAAGGGAGTTTTTCTCTTTCTTTTCCCTGTCCCTTTTATATTCTTTACTTTTTTTAAGTCTTCCAAATTGGGGATAATTTGGTTAAGTGTTTGTTAGTTTAGGGGGGATAGCATATGTTAGAATTTATCACCTAGTCATCATACTTAAGTTATTAGGAGTCCGAGAGTAATGACTTGAATATCCTTGATGAATGAATGAGATTGAGAGTTGCTTACTAATTAAAGTGTTTTAATTTCATCAATTTTTTTATAAAGGGAGCATTGAATAATTCTTAATTAACTTTATCCCAATTTTTTTCTTCTTTTTTTGTATTTTACATGTGATATTAGGCACATCTAGTTTTTTTATTGATAAATTTTGAATATAGTTGCATATGGACTATTAAGTGACTATGAAATAGGATATGTTTTTAATGAATAAAAGGTATATTTATTTGTAAAGTGAATGAGTAAAAACTTACTCTGTTGGCTTCATGCCAATAAAAAAGTTGAGTGTATGAGGGAAGCTAGTAGCCATTTGTAATTGTGACCTAACTAATTAATTGGAGGGTGCATGACAAATGTTCACCTTGGTATCAAAAGGCTAAAAGACATTGCAAACAAGGTAAAAAGGGCAACTGAGTTAAGTAACTGAGGGACATTCATGACTAAATTTTTTCCCTTGCATCATAAGACAATATGAAGCTTTGTATTAGTGATTTCCTTGAACAATTTTACATAATGATATGTATAAAGCTTTATAGATGTTTGATATTATGAATTGAAGTTTTTCTAAATACTAATAGGGTGTTGCGTGTGTTAACAAAGTTTTTGTCATGATGGAATTGTGATTTGCAAGTTAAATAAAAAATATTGGTTGAAATTTATTTGTATTTAAATAACTCTAGACTCTTCATGGAATTTATGTAAGTGGATATTTAGTAGTTGCTTGAGGAAAGAAATGGCTTAAGTGTAGGGATATTTAATAGGGCTCAAAACATACATATTTTACGTGTGATTTAGTGCTTATTAGGAGAAGTTTTGGCTGCAATTATATGATTCTGATGCAATTCTAGTTAAAAGCCTTAAATGAGATGTTACTCATATGATTTTCATGTTCTATCACTTTTCATAGGATTTTGGAGAATAATTTGTTATACTTCTGGTATTGCAATTGGTGTTGGGTTAATTTTGCATTCAAGAGCCTCATGTAAGGAAGCTTCACACCAAATTTCAAGGTCATATGATAAGCCATAAAGGATGCATCAAGACAAGTACTGGTTTTGGTACAGATGATTTTGATGAGACATTAGATGCACTTCTAGAGTTTAGATTGTTATGAAATTTTATTGGGTATAATAGCATTATGTGAGGAATATATATATCAAATTTCATGGCTAAAGACAATCAGAGAGGAAGATATAGTGAAAATACCAAAGGAAGGTAATAACTATAAATTCCAGTAAGAGGCCATAAGTTGGGCCACGCCTATAACCCAAATCATATCCAATGGCTAGAGAATCCCACAGATTGGCCCACATCCCTGGTATAAACCATAAGGATTCTTAGGAAACATGCCCCTTAACCTAATTTTGTGATTTTTTAGGTCTTAAAGGTATAAAACAAATAGAAGGCAGCCACCACTCAAAAGAGGATAAGTTTTAGGCTCTTTTCAAAGGTTTTCATTAAAATTTAAAGGAGAACAACATATCCAAATACATGAGATTGAAGATCAAGAATTGGATTTTATACATCAAGTATCAAGGATTCACGGATTCAAGATAACTTCACCATGAGATTTCTTAATTCCTTTTTTCTTATGTGTGTTTTTTTTATTATTTCAATGTGTAGAAACTAATTCTCTCTTAGGATTTAGATTTTTACAAACTCTAGGATGTATTTTTTATTGTTATTCTTGGGTTAGTTCTTGAGTTCTAGATTTTGAATTAGGTTGGTTACTAGATGCTTATAAACTTTGAATTTAATTATTATGCGAAAGTAAAAATTGTTTTCAAAGCCTTGATTTGTATATGATTAGATTGAGATGTTAATTATATGCATTAGATCATTTCATTAACAAAGTATCTTACATGGAGACCTAGCGATAGGCTTACATATCATATTCGGGTTAGGTATGAACTTAACCAAAATAATAAATTCCATAGAACCAAGAAATACATTCAATCATTAGATTAGGATAAAGAGAACTTTGACCTAATTTATTTAAATAAATAGGGCTACTTAAACTTAATAGAGAGTGGAATTTACATAAAGGAGTCTATGGTCTAATAGATCATGGAATTTGAGTTAAGATACCTAGAGAGTATAATTACCTGAATCCTAACTTCATATTTAATTAATAATTTTTTTCCAAGTGTCTTATACATTTATTTTATTTATTTAGTTAGTTTTTTTTTCTAATCATTAATCAACCCATAGTTTTGATAAGTTAGCTCATTTATATAGGAATTTATCGATAATAACAGTCCTTATAGATCGATACCTGGATTTAACTAACTATATTGCATTTCCGATAGGTACACTTGCCTTCTTTGTGTGATGTGATTTACTAAACATGTTTCTTAGTTAAATTTTATTTAAAACTTTGGTAGACTCACAATATAACACCATTAAAAAGTACATTTCCAATTAATATCATATTCAAATGAAGAGCACAAGTGAAAGCTATAACCTATAGGAGAGGAAAGTAGTTAACTAGAGATGAAAAAGAGAAAAAGAAAAAGTCGCTACTTAAGGAGATATAAATAAAGAGGAGAAAAAGGAAGAGAAGGATAAAGAAAAGAGAGAAGATCCAAGAAAGAAAGTTGTATGAGAATACAAGATAATAATTCCATGTCCTATAAGGGCATAGAAAGATCGTGAAGATGAGTAGTTTTTTAAGTTTTAAAAGCTTTTAAACAATTTCGTACTAATAAACCTTTTGTAAAAGCCCTTTTACAGATTCTAAAGTATGAAAAATTCTTGAAGGATCTTCTTTTAAATAAGAAGAAGCTAAAGGAATTATCCATGATAAGGTTGAATTAAGATTGCTTGACTATCTTATATAATAAACAACCTCAGAAGTTATAGGATCTAGGGAATTTTACTATCCCTTGCATTATTGGTAAGTTTTCTTTTAATAACACATTAACTAATCTAGGTGCAAGCATTAATTTGATTCCTTATAGCATATTCAATAAACTAGGATTAGGTGAACTAAAATAAAAGAGGACGAGAATCCAATTGTTAGATAGATCCATTAAATATATTTTGAAAATAATTGAAGATGTTTTAGCTAAAGTCGATAAATTCATCTTTCTTATAGACTTTGTAATATTAGACATAAATGTTAAGGTAAAGATCCCCTTAATCATAAGGAGACCCTTCTTAGCCATCGCCAAGGCCTTAATAGATGTTCACGGTGGGAAGTTAACACTTAGGATTGAGGATGAAGAATTTTTTTTCAAGACCTCTAAAGCCATGAAACATTCTGTTGATAAAGATGATATATTCTTCTATTTATAAGTGATTAATATTGATAGTTTTGTTGTTTTACATGAAAAAAAATCCCCTAGGATCCATTAGAGGCTTGCATAGTCTAAGGAAAAGAAGAGAGAGCCACTAGTCCTGATATTTTAAAGTAAGTGGAATACTTAGAGGCAAAAATCAACAAAAAAAGATAGATTAAAATATTTTACTGAAAAGCCCTTTAGAATTTAAGAGATTACTAGAGCACCTAAAGTATGCATTCTTAGATGAAAACTTAAAATTATCAATAATTAGTTATGTTGATTTTTTGTAAAACTAGAAAGAAAAGTTATTGCATATCTTGAGGAAGCAATAGAGGGAAATTACATGGAAAAATATTAAATGTCAAAGGAATCAACTGTTCTTTTTGCACCCATAAAATTTTGTTAGTGGATGACTATAAAAAACCTCAACAAAGACTCAAATCCAATATGAAGGATGATGTAAAAGAGAAGTTAATCAAATTATTACATGCTAGAATTATATATCCTATTTTTTAAAATTTGTGGATGAGTCCCACATAGGAAGTGCCGAAGAAAGGAGGGATGGTGATTATACCAAATGATAAAAATGAACTCGTTTCAAAATGCATCGTCACTCGTTTAAAAGTATGCATTGACTACCAAAAGCTTAATGATGTAACACATAAAGATCACTTTTCATTGACATCTATTGATTAAAGGTTAGAGCGACTTTCTTGGCGTGCACATTACTACTTCCTGGATAGACTGTTAGGCTATTTTCAAATTTCCATAGCCTCAAAAGATTATGAGAATATAACCTTTACATCTCCATAAAATATGTTTGCATATAACAGAATGCCTTTTAGGTTATCTAATACACTAACCACCTTTTAAAGGTCCATGTTAGTAATATTTGATGACTTATTTGAGAACATCATGAAGGTATTTATATTTTTCAACTTTGGTGATTCTTTTAGCTTATGATTGAATAAGTTATAGAGAGTTCTTAAGACATGTAAGGAGACAAATCTTATGGTAAACTAAGAAAAGTGTCATCTTATGGTAAACTAAGAAAAGTGTCATCTTATGGTTTAGGAAATGACAGTGTTAGTACATAAGAATTATATTAGAAGAATTAAAGTGGATAAAGAAAAAAATTGAAACTACAAATAAAATACCTCAACCAACATTGATAATGGAAAATAAAAGCTTTCTTGGGAATGCTAGGTTTTATAGAAGAATTATTAAATATTTTTCTAAGATAGTTAAGCCCCTCACCAAAATTTCCCCAATCATGGTTGCACCTAATTAGGTGTTCCCTTTTGAACTAATATGCGATGCTAGTAACTATACATTAGGAGTAATTCTTAGACAGTGTAACGATAATCACTTTCAACCTATTTATTACGCTAGAAAAATGCTAACTATTGCAAGAGAAAATTAAACCATTACAGAGAAGGAGCTACTTTTCATTGCTTTTAAATTTGATCAATTTTGATTATATATTGTGATTTCTAAAGCCATTGTTTACACAAATCACTCAATACTAACATATTTATTATTTAAGAATGATGTTAAACCAAGGTTGGTAAATTGGGTTCTTTTACTGCATGAATTTGATATAGAGATTAAGGACAAAAAAGGAGAAAAGAACTTAGCTATAGACTATCTCTCTCATTTTGATACCCTCAACTTGGAAAAGTTGATAGAGGAAAAGATTAATGATAAATTCCCTGATGGGAATCTTTATATGTTGGACACTAGGTATGTTCATATGTCTTATTTTGTTCATTATGCTAACTATCTAATCAATCAAAATCTACAAAAAGGGATAACATATTAGAAGAAGAAATTCTTCTCTAAGTTCAAGTATTACCTATGGTAGTATGCTTATTTGTTTTTTATTTATGAAAATCACATAATGAAAAGGGTTTAAGCATATCCAAATATAAACGGCATCTTGAAACATTATCAGCAAAATATAAAATGAGCTTATTATCAAACAAATGGGATGGCAAACAAGATTTTAGAATTAGTTTATATTGGATTACACTATTTAAGGATGCAAAAAGGTATGTGGACATTTGTGATAGCTATAAGTTCTCAGGTAACATCTCTCATAGAGACAAAATGCCTTAAACGAGCATTAATGCTTATGAAATATTTGGTGTGTGGGGCATTGATTTTATGGGTCCATTTCTAGTATCCTTTGACAATAAATTCATTATAGTAGCTATGTTTTATGTCTTTAAATTGGCAGAAGTGGTAGCGTTACTTACTAATGATGCTATCGTGGTTATCAAAATCCTTAGGAAGTTATTTACATAGTTTAAAGCACCTAAAGCCATTATAAGCGATAGGGTTCTTATTTTTGTGATCAACAATTTGAGAATGTTCTTAAATGTTTTGGTGTAATGCATAAATTATCTACCTCATATCATCCACAAACCAATGAATAAGTAGAAGCTACAAATAAAGAATTAAAGATGATACTAAGAAAAATTGTTGATAGCTCTAGAAAAGAATGGTTAATAAAGCTAGATGATGCTATATAGGTATATAAAACTGCTTATAAAACACTAAGCAACACCACACCCTATAGGTTAGTTTATAAAAAATCATGTTATCTACTGGTGGAGCTTGAATATAAAGGTTATTATACTATTAAGTTCATCAATTGTAATTTAAAACATTTAGGTAACAAGCATCTACTTCAGTTGAATGAACTTAATGAATGGTGAGTCAAAGATCAAAGCATTAAAAATGCCAAGGAAATTAAACTAGGGGATCAAATACTTCTTTTTAATTCAAGACTTCATTTATTTCTAGGTAAGCTTAAATCTAAATGGTCTAGTCCCTTTATTTTCAACAAATTTTTCCCATATGGTATTATAGAAGTTTCACATTAAGAGAAGGGGATATTTAAGGTAAATAGACATTAGTTTAAGTTATACCTTGAAGGAGATCTTGATAATGAAAAGGGTAAATGCTAAGGATGAAAAATATTGATCTTTGGCATGTGTTTTGATTTGGATTCATCTTTATTTTTATGTTTAAATGTTTATTTTGTGCTCATAATGAATTTACATGCAGATTGCATCATGGAACACAAATATAAGTTAAAATAGCCAAGTTTGGATTAGAATAAGAGCAAACTTGGAATTAAAAGATGTGTGGAACCAATTTCAAGACTTACATAATCATGTTATGAAGTTTCACATCAAATGTGAAGGCCATATGACAAGCCATGAAGAGTGGACAAAGAAAAGAATAATATAAACTTTATTGAGCATTGATTTTGGTACAAGTGACTTTGAGGATGCTTTAAGTTCACTTTTAGAGTTCATATTAATCTGAAATTTTATAAGGTGTGTGATCATCATGTGAGGAACTTAGACCAAATCAGAGGTGTGTAGGAGGAGTTAGAGTAGAAAAGGTGAAAAGAGGTAGAAGCTGCCAGATATCAACAGCAATTGAAGTAGACCCATGTTGAAGGACAGTCAAGGGCCGTTAAAGAATGAGAAAAAATATTGTCTTCAACCATAAAAAATGGTAAACTTATCTACTTAATTCCATAAAATATTGAGTTTTGATATGTGTTTTGATTTGTATTCATCCTTATTTTTTGTGTTTAAATGCTTATTTTGTATTCATATTGACTTTACATGTTGATTTCATCATGAAACACAAATATAATTTGAAATTTCCAAGTTTATAGTAGAACTGGAGCACAATTAGAACTAAAAGAGGAATTGAACGAATTTGAGAACTTCGAGCATCATGTTATAAAGTTACACTTCAAATTTTAAGATCATATGACAAGCCATGAAGAGTGGATAAAGAAAAGAATAAGATAAGCTTTGTTGAGCATCGATTTTGGTACAGTTGACTTTGATGATGCATTAGGTGCACTTTTAATGTTCAGATTTATCTGAAATTTTATAGGATGCAAGATCATCATGTGAGGAACTTGCATACAAAACCGAAGGTATGTAGGAGGAGTTAGAGTAGAAAAGGTGAAAAGAGGTAGAAGCTGTCAGATGTCAACAACAATTGAAGTTAACCCTCATTGAAGGAAACTCAAAGGCCGTTAAAGGATAAAAAAAGTGTTGTCTTCAACCAAAACAAAGAGCAAACTCATCTCCTCACTTCCAAAACCCCTTAAACCCTAAATAGGAGATATAAAAGGCATCAGAGAGAGCATAAACATCAATCTTGAAGGCTCCCCTTGGAAACCTTTATTCTTTGGGTTTTTCATTAGTTGTTGGGTTGTTTTCTTTATGTTTTTTTATTGTTTCAATCTCTCTCATTAGATTTTGTTGTTAGGCCACTAAATACTAGTTTAGATTGTGTTTAACATGTTGTTTATTCATTTTTTTCTAATTCATTTCATGTATTTTACTTGCATTTAACATTTAATTGTCGAATGTTGAGTTTTGATTAAACTATTGGTCTTTCCTTGTTTCCTAGCCATTGTTATCTTATTTTCTTTATGATTATGTAGAATTCAGTTTGGTTTTTGTTAATCTTAGTTTATATTATTGTTGATTTTAGTATGTTATGTTAGATTTGCCTTGGGTTAGAGGATATTGATGGGATTTTGGACTTCAAATTATGAGAATTGACTTGAAATCAATTGGGTATTGTGATTTAGGTCAAGGTTGAATGGGAATTCTGATTTAATGATATGTATTAGGGATTAATGCATAGGATTGGTCATCCTACGTGTAATTTCTAGTTTAATTATTAGGATTTAGCTTTTAATCCATAATTGTTGTTAGCTAAATCCATAAGTGGCAATATGTTAATTGAATTTGTAGGTAAACTTAATCAATTAGCCTAGGATTTTAATTATCTAAGTTACACAATTTGAACTTGCGAGATTATAGCATAAGCTAATCATTTCCTAGCATGTTAAAGATGTTGTGTCATTAAATCTATAGAACTTATTCCAGATTGTCATGTGGTTGGGGATAAATTTTCTATTGTATATGATTTGTATCAAATTGGAGGAATTTTGGATGCAAGAGCTTATTTGTGTCTATAGGCTAGCATCTTAGACTAATCACAATCTATATATTTCTATGATCAATTATAGATCCTGAATCCTAAAAATATATTTTACCCAGCTTCTCATATTTGTTATTTCTTTGATGTCTTGTTTTCATTGATTGTCTTTTCTAGTTCATTCGTTTCAAGGGTTTTCTTTTCCTTTTTTTTCTTTTAGCGTAACCTGAAGAATAGCTTGTAAGTATAACAAACTCTCTGTAGGATTAACCTTAACTTACCCTGCTACATAGTTACTTAGGTTAGTTAGGTTAATTTATTATTTTGTGGTTCATGACAGACCTACTAGTAATGCTAATGCTCTTTACAATTCGGGTTAAACTTAAACTCTATGAGGTCATCAAGCCAACAATGTTAAACAAATGCTAGTTGAGAAGCAACCCAATATTCTTTCTATTCTTTTAACATTTTTGTTTTATTTTTTTCATTTTTTTTCATTCTAAGACTATACTATAATAGGTTTCAATTGATTGCACTCTCAATTTATGTTTTATGTTTCTTAGGAGTGTTATCAAGTTAGGCCGCTAAGTTATGCCCAATTATTTATAACCATGATTACAATTGCATTGGGAGGTTTTTGGATCAAAATTTTGTTATCATCATTTAAATTTAATTAAAATACAATGTATTCCACAACCAGGGCCACAGTTATGACCGTGACATCTAAGCTCGTTGTTTGATTTTGACTACTTTAACTATACCTAGCACCTAAGTTCTCCTTCATTTTCTTCCTTTTTTATCAATTCATTCTTTTAATTTTCATTGCATTAGCAATTTTTAATCCTTTTAATCATATAAATTTTCTTTTTATTTTATGTTAATTTTTTTATGACTCTTAATCTAATTATTTGAAAATTTGTACTTCATGATCAAAAACAAGAATAGAAATAACTTTGCAATTTTATCCAATAATCAAAATCATATAAAATAAATTACCTCAACCTTGCCTACATATGGATTTAATTTTCAAGGAATTATTGTTCTTTTTCCTCCCATACTTATTGTGATTTTATTTTGTTTTCTACACCTCAAATTTCGGATAATTTGACATAAGTATTGAGGTGAGAAAAATTTATATTCTATTCATACCATACACACTTAGATTTTTGTGAGTTGTGATTACTTTATATATTTCACTTAAAATTATTATTATTATTATTATTATTATTAGTTGATTTTTAATTATGGTATTCTAATGTAATTGGTGTATTTAGTATAATGAAAATTGAATAAATCTTGATTTATTTCTAACTCCTAATTTTTCTTTATTTTTACTATAAGTGAATTACATATGTTTAATGACCCTTGTCTGCAATATTAGTCTTTAGGGACATTTTTTTATGATGGAATTTGGATGTATTGGGTATGTCAAATACACTGATTTGCATCTTTTTATTTGTATTCAATTAACTTTCAACATCTTTCAAAATTGTTTTAAGGGAGTATCTAAGTTGTTGCTTGAGGAGAAGCAATAGTTCAAGTGTGGGGGTATTTGATAATATTCTTTCTATACATCTTTTAAGCATGACTTGAAAGTTAAAATTCTTGGTTTGAGGTAATTTTCATGTTAATTCTATGTATATTTGCATTAAACATTAAACATGTTATTGCCCATGTTGATTTCAATAAAAATTGAATTTTTTTTAGGTCTTAGTGGACATTAATTTATGGAATGAGATTAATGATTTATGAGATCGAAAAGCAGAAGAAAATTAAAGTAATTTACACCACAGTTATAGTAGAAACAATAAAATTTTCTGAGAGACACATAATTTTAAGTAAGAAGTTAATGCATTCTATGGCCAAAGTCACTACCTTGACCTTAGCCATGACTTATCCCATGGTTTATTCCATGGCCCTGACTCCAGTCATGGGACAGTTGGGCTCCTACATATATAAAAGATTGTTTTTAGGTCATTTATGAATTTTAGATCCTTTGATGACCTAAAGCCACCACTAAGAGACTAAGGGTCAATTCCAAGTCATTTTTACAAAGTTTCGTATGGAATTAAAATAGGATAGTTGAATCAAACGTCTAAGAATAAGAGATTTGTTAGTAGGCAATTTACATTGGTTTTAGATGTTTAATTTGCTATGTTTTTTCCCATTTGATGTATGAAATACAACAATTGTGAGTTATTCTTCTTAATTTCAGGAACATAATGAGTTTGGAACAAAGTGGAGGAGTTTTAGATGAATTTGGAGAAAAATGAGGCATGATGGATGACTTTCCAGCTCTAACAAAGGTGGCCTGAGCTCCATCAATGTTGCCATTAAAAGATGAATAAGCTTGTCGTTATAGCCCGAATCAGTTCCATCAACAATGACTTTCCAGACGCCATTGATTAATTAAAGCCTACCATTATAGGCACTGTATGCAACGTTTCATTAAATTCAGTGCCAAATCACAATGAGAAGATGAGGGATCAGGCTCAAAACCCTAAGGCCACCTATAAAGACAATAAATAGTTTTATTTATGTCATTCTAACAAGTTTTGGAAGTCACGCATCACCATTCACATCATTTAGTTAGTTTTTTTTTTCTATTTTTAGTTGTTTTTGTCATTTTCTGTTTAAATCTTTTTTGTAGAGATTTCAAGTGATGAATTAATACACAAACTATTAAGGAGTTATCATCTATCTTTTGGTCATCTTTTTTTTTTTCAACTTGTAGACTCTATTTTGTGATTAAATCAATGGAAACTTATGCTTTGACCATGGCTTGTGTTCTTTTGATTAATATGTGTGAGTAGTTTGATTTTGATTAAGGTTAGGGCTGAGATTGGATTGGAAAAAAGTTGTTGGATGGATTTTTACTTGATTAAATACTTTTTTTTGTCTAATCTAGAGAGACCACCTAGATTGTAGCCTTAAGTAGTTGAATTCCATAACCATTGGGAATTTGATTTCCGAAAGAATCAATTAAGCAACATACTTGAGCCTAAGCGTAGACCAACTTTAGGATCTTATGTGAGGATTCTTAAGATTAACGAACATTATTTTAGGCTTCTTATGTTTAATGCCTTTTATTCCAAGTTATCTATGGACCAAATAGGTAAATTAAGAGTAAAAGAGAAAAGAAGCTCCTATGAACATTGGGTGTCACTTGTTTTAATGAATTAGATCCTAAATCAATCCTCCATTATCAATTTTAAATACCTAATCCAATTGAAGCCCTACACCTTAGCTAGTTTTAGTCATTTGGTATAGTTTAATTGCATTTATCTCATAATTTGCATATTGGATATTTTCTTATTTAGCTTGCTTTACTTCATTTTTTAATCGGTCAAATCTTAGGTTTCTAAGTAGTTTGCATCATTTAAGTTAATATTTCTTGCATCTTGCAATCTCTTAGGTAGGATACTCGATATTTTATTTTATACTACTTGTTGAAGAGGTACGTTTGCCTCCAGTTTGGTCTAGGTTAGATTTCAATTTCTATTGTTTTTTTCAAACTGCAACAAGATTAAGAGAAAGTTCTAACAATATCCATAGAAGATTAAAGGATCAAAGCATAATGCGAATGAGCTTTTTAATCTCTCATTCTTCTTTAATTATTATTGTGTTTATTTACATGATTATTAACTGAATTACTATAGGATCTAGATTATATGAACCCTAATATGTAATGTGTATTATTTATTTATTTGATTCAATTTATGAATTTGTAGATTTTACCTTAGATTTATCTATGGATTCAATGTATTAGATTAGCGATATTTGATTAAAATTTCAATTACAATATTTAATTTTATATATCTAATTTGAGAAATCATTTATGTGAATAGAGCAATCTGTATTAAAGATGCTTTCATAGGGTACTATAAATAGACTTACATAAGTCTTCTAGGTTTGATTCAAACCTAGCTAAATAGTAGAATCTATAGAACAAGGTAATGCATCTAATTAGAGTTTTAATTGAGAAGAAATTATAATTAATCAACTAAGAAGATAGGAGTTATATTACAAAAAAGATTATAACTCAATTTATGGATTCTACAGTCTAAGTGAATTTGTAAAGAACATTGAATTAAGATTAAATAATGAACATATTAATATCTTAGGGAGATTCATCATCTAGGTCCTAGATTCATTAATGGCATTCTTCATCTCGTAAGTAGTTTTGGAATTCTTTAGTTAGTCATTTAGTTTTTTTTAATTATCAAATCAATCATTGAAATTGGACCTATTAGATAATAGAGTGACGAAAAGTACTAGTAATTATATATTCCGTGAGGGATGATAATTCTGATTCAGTTAAGTTATACTGTGATATGAAAGGTAAACTTGCCTTAGTAGTATGGTACTATTTAGTTTGAGATTTGGATTTTTAATTTATTAAAAATTAGAGATATATCACATCATATACCTACTTTGAGAAGTTCTTCCAAGTCTTGTGTTGGAACTATAAGAGCTTCAAGCATTATAGAAGCTTCAAAATCATCACTCCATATTTCAAACTTATTTGTAAGTGTTATTGAAGTTCAAAAAATCTAGGGGATCAAAAAATTTTCATTCACGCATTTCATATGTTTTAAAATTACATAACTTTTTCATCTTAAATAAATCAAGTTTTGAGTT
>JAOXYD010249656.1:0-30058 GCA_028565735.1 Pinacopodium congolense
AAACAATTTATGATCATATATCAAGATTGATGTCTAGTAACATATCATGATCACCTAAATATTAGGAATGTCAAAGTAGTTTGACGAACCTGTCCATACATAATATATAATTTGATCCTTTTATTATTCAATGTTCTAATTGAAATAGAGTATGGAATTAATGTATATTCTATATAATCTAATCATATTTGTTCTTGTTAATTAGTAAATAATTTATAATTTCTAGTTAAAAAATATCTTTTTCAAATTTTAATTCACTTTGGTAAGAGAATTTTCAAATCATCACTAATAAAAAATAGCAGAGCATTCTCCCTAATTACTTTAAGGTGACGAATCCTGTGTTGATTCATACAACTATTTCCCTATAGTTCATACTATATCTAAGTACTACCGACTAACCCACTTTATAAAAGTAGAGCACAAATAACATCAAAATATAGTAATTCTTAAATAAGATAACTTTGGTAATCTCAAGTCTAAGAATTAATTATACAACCATCATACTTTAGGAAATCCACAAATGTACAAATAATGTTCTATTTAGGATCGTCAAGATCGGGTTAGTTTAGTAAACTTATTCTCTAATAAGTACCCACACATTTGTTTAAGTGTCTCTACACTATAATTTATAAGATTAATTACTTTCTTCATAATAAAAAAATATAACATATGCTAGTGTAACTTCTTCATCAATACCTTATCTTATTGAAACTACAACTAAGAAAATTTTAAGAATAACACAAAATTGCAATCCGAATCTCATAATTATAATTTTTAATTACATAGTAATTATTTTAAGAATTTTATCTTCATAATTAATTATTAAATACAATTAAAAGAATGTATAACGATAAAGAATATTTTTATTAAATAAAAATTCATAATGTCATATATGTGTTTACAATCAATAAATTGGCTGCAAGGGTATCAATTTCTAATCGCCTATACATATAATACTATAGCAATCCATATGTCTATCATGTTTTTGCTGAGGCAATGACTTAGTGAGAGGATCATCCAAATTCTCTTCAGTACGCATTCGCTCTATTATGATGTCTGTCCACTCTACTATCTCTCGAATCAAGTGAAACTTTCTGAGTATATGATTGAATAGTTAATAAGACCTTGGTTCCTTTTCTTGAGCAATAGTACCATTATTGTCACAGTATAATATTATCGAATCCACATTGATAAGAAACACTCCAAGTTTAGTGAGGAACTTCTTAATCTAAAATGTTTCCTTCAATACTTTGAAGACTACAATATACTTAGCTTCAGTCATATAATTTGCAATGGTTTTGTTTGAAACTTTTCTAGCTAACTACTCCATCATTAATAGTAAATATGTACTCTAACTGTGATATGCTATCATCAAAATCTGACTGAAAATTAGGATCTAAATAACCCTGAACTCTTATTTTAGCTCCTCTATAGACTAGAAAAATATCTTCAGTCCTTTTCAAGTACTTTATGATGTTTTTAACAATCGTCTAGTGACCCTTATAAGGATTAGCTTGATATCTGCTTATTATGCTCAAAGTATAAGAATCATCTAGCCTTTACATATCATTACATATCTGATAGCTCAAATAGCATAATTATATGGAATGCCATCCATCTTATTTCTCTCTTCTTATGTTTGAGGATACACATCCTTGGAGAGAGAAATCCCATGTGACATCAGTAAGAATCTTCTCTTGAAATTATCCATACTAAACCTCTTAAGCATTTTGTTTATGTATGTTGACTGATATAAGCTAAATAGCCTCTTTAATCTATATTTATATATTTTTATTCCCAGAAGATTGGCTACTTCCTCCATATGCTTCATGAAGAAGTTTTTAGACAACTAAATCTTTATAGATTAAAGCATTGGTATATCATTCTCTATTATCAATATGTTATCCACATATGATACTGAGAAAACAACTACACTCTCACTAATCTTCTTATATGCACATGGTTCATTCGTATTTTTTTATAAAATTAAATTCTTTTATTGTCTCATTAAAATGGATGCTCCAGCTTCATGACGTTTGCTTAAGTCTATAAATAAACCTTTGCAACTTGCAGACTCGAACAGGAAATTTCTTGGATTTAAAATCTTAAATTATATCATATACACATTCTATAATAAGTTCCTACTGAAAAATGCCATTTTGACATCCATTTTCCAAATCTCATAATCATTGTATGCAATGATAGCTAATAAGATCATAATGGATTTAAGCATTGCCATATGTGAAAAGGGTTCATGAAAATCAAATATTTGCTTTTTTCTGTAACCTTTTGCTACTAGCCTTATTTTGTATGTATGTATATTAACATCCATGTCAGTTTTCTTCTTAAAAACTCACTTACACCCAATAGATACAATACCTTCAAGTGCATCTACCAAAGTCCATATTTGGTTAGTGTACAGAATTGTCATTTCAAATTTTATGGCTTTTTACCATTTTAAAGAATCAATATTTAACATTACTTCCTTAAAATTAGTAGGCTCATCATCAATGAGCGGTACATCATTGCTTCCATGTTCTATATGTAGATCTAATTTAATAAGAGGATGATGTATTCTACTATTGCGTTACAGATTATGTGTCTCTTAAACTACCAGTTGTACATCTGATGTATCAACTTGAGATTCATGTTCCACTTGAATGTCAATTTGTGGCTCTTGAACTTCTTCAAGTTCTAGTTCACTCTTACTACTTTCCTTAAGAACAAATTCTTTTTTCTAAGAATGTAGCATGTATCGAGATAAACACCTTTTGTTTAAGAAGATGGTAAATTTGATACCAAAAACTCTCTTTTAGATACCCTAAAAACTTGCATTAATTTGATTTATCTTAAATCTTATCAGTCATCGCACACACTTCACATAAGCATCACATCCTCAAATCTTTAAATGTGAAAACTTTAGTCTACTACCATTCTATGTCTCATATGGTGTTTTGTCAACCGATTTGGATAGAACTTTATTTAAAAGATAAGAAGCGGTCTCAACAGCATATCCACAAAAGGTAAGTAAAAGATCTATATAACTTACCATAGAACGTACCACATTTAATAGAGTACAATTTCTCCTTTCAAATACTTTATTGTGATGTAGAGTTCCGAGTGGAGTCCATTGAGAGATAATCCTATTTCCTTTAAATAACTAAGAAACCTGTTGTCGAAATACTTGCCACTTCGATCAAATCTAATTGTCTTAATACTTTTATCAATTTGTTTTTCTAATTCAACCCTAAATTCATTGAATTTTTCAAATGCTTCAGACTTTTGTTTCATTAAATACACATAACCATATCTTGAAGGATCATCTGTAAATGTAATGAAATAGGTATATCCACCTTTTGCTTGAGCTGTCATAGGACTAAATACATCTAAATATATAAGATTTAATAACTCACTGGTACATTGTCCCTTTCTAATAAGGATAGTTTGGTCATCTTACCAAATAAACAAGATTCACAAGTTTCATATGATTCATAATCAAAAGAATTTAAGTATCCTTCTTTATGTAACTTAGTGATTCTTGTTTCATTAATATGACCTAACCTACAGTGCCATAAATAAGATGGATTTTGGTTATTTTATTTTATTTTCTTGCTATTTATATTAAAGATTGACCTTTCAAGGTCCAACTCATACAAAGCATTTATAAGTGTATACAAGTTATACAAATCATTTGTACCAGATCTATAATAAATATTATCTTTAAAAATAAAAGAACTTTTATTCTTAATCTTAAAGACAAATCTATTCATATATAAATATAGAATAGAAATAATGTTTTTAGTAATAATTGAAACAAAATAATAATTATCAAGTTCAATAATAAAGGCAAAAGGCAAAACTAAACTACAAGTTCCTACAGTTAATGCAACAACTCTTGCTCCATTGCATATTATTATAAATGTGAGATCCACATTTAGTATCTAATACATAAGATTGAGAAATAGAAGTAGAAAGATTGACTTTAATCATCCATCAATCCTATGATGAAAACAAATGCCTTTGTTATTCTCCTTCTTGACACCCCTACTAGCTTTTACTACTTTAGCTTGGGCTTTTTGCTTCTTGATCTTGTTCTTCTTCAGAGTATTACTCCTTTTCTTTGAAGAGTCAACAAAAAGAAGAGAAGTGGATTCCTTCTCAAGGCATCCTTTTAATGTCTTGAGAATATTTAACAACTCTAGTAACGTCACATCCTTCTGATTCATGTTGTAATTTATAATGAACTGACAAAAGCTCAGAGCGAGAAATTAGAGGACTAGATTAATGGTCAACTCATGGTCCATAATATAATCTAATTGGCCTAATTTCTCAATATAGCCAATAATCTTCAATACATGAGACTCTATCTAAGATCCAAATTCCATCCTACATTGATACAGTGCTCGAGAAGTCTCAAACCCTTCTAACCTAATTTGTGCACCAAACGATTGTTGAAGGTCCAGTATCATGGATCTAGCATTTATGTTTTCATGCTACCTCTAAAGTTTAAGAGACATATTAATCAACATCACACACGTTGCTTACTCATCATCATCTACATGAAGATTATACACCTCTCAAACATTATCAACTGCATCGGTAGTAGGTTGAGGTGGAATTGGAGTGTCAAGAACATATAACTTCTCCTCTTATTTGATAACAATTTTCAAATTACGAAACCAATAAGAGAAGTTTGATCCAGTCAACTTGTTAGCATCTAAGATGCTTTTTAGGAATAAATTGGTACTCATATTCAACAGTTGAAAAATATAGAAAGGAAGGAGTATTAGTTTTTATGCCCTAAAACAAAATAGTTTAGAACTTTAATAAAATTTAGATCCTCTCATTATTTTAAAAAAATCAATAACCCTCACTATTAATTTGAGAAATTATCACATAATTTCCTAGTGAGTTAGGATCCCATTACAACTTAATTGATCTTGAGTGTTCTCAACAAACTAACAAAATTAAAATTAGGTAGATAACATTTATTAATCATATCTTATATAACTCTTAGATCTGTCAGGTGAAAACTTTTTGCCAAAACATATCTTATATGTTATTCTTAACCATGTTTCTAAACTCATATGATCATGAATATGCTCATCTAAATCACACAAAGTTAGTTAAATAGGACTCATTATTATAAGACTAAATATATTCGAGTTAAAGCTGTTTTGAATGTGCTCAACAAGCATAAGAATAAATAAAACTTTAGTTTTATCCTATAAAAGCAGAAGGTAACAATCATATTGTAAACTTACACTTAATTTTTTTAATGAGGGATTTAAAATTTTTAGGTCTCATCTTAATTAATATGATCTTATTATATTAATTTTATCTTACATAATCTAATTATGAAAGATCACTATAATTTGCTTGATTATAATTATTGATTTGATATTTTATTTAATTTAATAATTCAACTCTTGAAAAATTAAACTAAATTTCAAATTTTCCTAATAAATTAAAACCCTTTAAAACTATTTTCCAACAATTAGAAAACTAATTTTGTAAATTTATTATAGCCGTAAATTAATTTAAACTTAATCTAATTAGGAAAACTAATTTAATTTAGTTAAAAAAATTTATTTAATTAAAATAAATAAAAAAGAAAAGGACACACGACAGCCTGCGGCCCCACTAGGTGTTGTGGTCCCTTAGCAAGGGCATGCATTTGTACTACCCTTGTGCTACCTAGTCCCTTTCACCCCTACCCTAAATGCCTAAAGCCTCCAATAACAAGCATCCAACAGTGGCAACAGGTGCACACCGATAGGAGACTCCATTGTCGCCTGACGGCATTTCCTCTAGACCATCGTCACCATTGGTCTGGGTTAAATCGTAATACAGATTCTTCCAATTCACACGTAAGGAGATGAAATCAAAACCAAAGCCAACAATTTCTAGATTCAAGAATACTTAAGTAATATGAATTTTGTTTAAAAAATATGGATTCATACACAAGTTTCATATTAGATGCGTGACATGATTAAAAACAAACCTAATCGTGTAAAGACAGATTCAAACATGTTTTAATAAAAAAAACCCCTTTTAAATATGCATCGATTATTTCTTAGAAAAAAATATGAACATGCATAACGCGTTTTACATAAACCTTTTAAACTTTCAACTTATTTTTTCAAAACTCTAAAGCAATAGAAAATTTTTATAACTCAGAAATAGTTTTTGTAATCTAACCGTAAGATCTGGTAATTAAACATTAACAAATATGAAACTCTTTCTAGAAATTAAAAGAAATATGGACAATAGAAGGCTTACACACGTGAAGAATTTCCAGAAATAAAACCTTAATATGCATTGTTGCTTTTCTATAATCTAGAAACAAAAAAATAATATTCCAAAAAGTGAATTTGAAGGCTAGAAACAATTTTTGACCAAAATCCATGTCACTCTTGCACATACTTTATCAAAATAATAACAATCAAACGATATATTCAAGCTTAATTTGGTAAAACCTGCTCTGATATGACTACTAGAAAACCTATATCGATCTAATTGAATGTATAGTGGAAAAACTTTAAGGTTATCTACAAGATCTCTTAACAAAATTTAACTTGAAATAAAAAATAATTTAAAGGTTTCAAAAAAACCTGATAAAAGCTTTTCTATTGTAGCAAATTCTTTTCGTATCCTTAACCACAATTATTCACATACCTGACCTCTAATAGTATCCATAGGTTGTTAGAAAAGAACTCACAATTTTAAGAGGAAGGTAGGGTCGTGTTAGCAACCTTAGGGTTGCCATCCTTATATAGTGGAAAAATCATATTTTTCCTTAATATTAAAATTAAATATAAATTATAATTAAAGTCCAACTCTAGTTACAAATATCTCGTAGTTAACCTTAAAGTTTCTTAAATTTTATAATTAAGTTCAACTTAAATAAATTTTGTTGTCCTCCAATAAACCTATATGTGTGACTCATTAGGCTCCTAATAAATTGACAATGATCACAAATTATAATTATAATTCATAATTAGTATTAGATAAATTAAAACTCCTTTTAATTCATCTTTAATTCTCTAATTACATAATTTATAATTATAGATTAAGATTGATTCCTAATAACATGTCATGACCACCCAAATAATAGGAATGTTAAAGTGGTTTGACAAATTTGTCCATGCATAATGTATAATTTGATCCTTTTGTTATACAATGTTCTAATTGAAATATAAAATGGAATTAATATCTACTCTATATAATCTAATCATATTTGTTCTTGATAATTAGTAAATAATTTATAATTAATATTGGAAAACTCCTTTTTCAAATTTCAATTCACCCTAGTCAGAGAATTCTTAAACCATTACTAATTAAGAATAACAGAACATTCTCCCTAATTACTTTAAGGTGACGAATCCTATATTGATTCACATAACTATCTCCCTATAGTTCATACTATATCCAAGTATTACCGACTGACTCTCTTTATAAATTAAACCATAAGTAACATTAAAATGGTAATTCCTATATGAGATAATTTTGGGAATTTCAAATTCAAAGATTAATTATACAACCATCATACTTAAGGAAATTCACAGACACACAAGTAATGCCCCATTTGGTAACTTTAAGATCGGGTCAATTCAGTAAACATATTCTCTAATAGGCACCCACAAATTTTTTTAATCATTTCTATACTTTAATCTATGAAATCGATTACTTTCTTCATAAGAAAGAAACATAACGTGTACTAGTATAACCGTTTCATCAATACCTCGTTTTAAAAAAATTACGATTAGGAACAATTTAAAAATAATACAAAATTGTAATTCGAATCTCACAATTATAATCTCATTATAATTTCCGACTGTATAATAATTATTTCAATGATTTTATCTTTATAATTAATTATATTAAATAATTGACAAAACATACAAAGATAAAGAATGCCTCTTTATTAATTAAAATCATTATGTTTATAAGTGTTTACAACCAATAGAATAGTTGTAAGGATATAAATTAACATTATCCTCCTAGTTAAGGAACACATTTTTCGCCATTTGTGTATGCCCCTTGTACAAACAAAAGGGACAACTTTGGAGCTCCATCTTCTATCCCATCCGAAATACTTCCCATCGAGTCTGACTTCGTGCATATACCGTGATAACTATGAAGATGATTCAGCGTCCCCAAAGTGATAGAACATCACGAAGCATGCATTGATGCCCAGTATATATGCCATTGGAGTGGAGAAGGTATGTGCGGTCTACCATGCCTTGTACCATGTCATGGAAATGCAGTTATGGAAAGGCAACTGCATTTGCTTAAATTTGTCAAAAACATGTGTCGATCTCTCTAAGCCTGGGGAACGTGCTTTGTCCCTCTCGGAAGGTCAACACACCTTACTATATGAATAATAAACGAAAAAAGCATGAAGTCTCCTAAGATACTTCTCGGCGTCATTAATAGTCCTCTGAATCGAATTCGAGGGCAAAGGTTGGTGGCGCTTTTTTTTTTTGTCTCTATAAATTCACCGTTGCCCTTTCCTTCGGCCCAAGACATAAAACTAGACGAGGACTCGAAGGAGTTGCTCAACTCGTTGCTCGAGTTGCTGCTCCAACAATGAGACATGGATAACTTTTTTCACTGAATTGCAAAATTCAGGTTAAAAAGTTTTGCAAGTTGCTCCCGCTAGTAGGGTGAATATGTGATTCTTTGCAATATTGTTGAAAGGGTTCACGTAGTAACAGCTTAAGCAGGATGGAAACTTGATGCATGGCCAAATTACATTTAGGTCTGCACTTAAGAATTGTGCTTCAGTAATTAATATGCCTTAATGAAGCCCATGATTAAAAAGTTACCAATGCCCGAAACAAGTGAAATGTAGCTATTTTTATTGCGAGAAAAGGGGAGAGAATTGGAATGCTGAATCCAGGCACATGCCCTAGCTAATCCCTAAAACTTATGCATTGAGCTCCAGTACTTCACAAACATCGACTAAATCAACCTTTTAAATGCTAAAGAACCTTTATGATCCTAGTCGAAGTAAGAAAACAAATCTGAACATGGTTAAAGATATTCAAGAGTCCGGAACAACTCTGTGGTCCAAGTAACAATGAAGGTTGCGTGATAGTAAAACTGAATTAATTGGTACAAGTTGAAAGTTTTAAAAACTGAATTAATTGGTACAAGTTGAAAGTTTTGACATAACAAAATTTGAGAATATCAAGTCACGTTCTCCAGGTGCATCTACTTAAGGAAAATGAAGTAAATTAGATATCTTGCCGTTGACATATAACGCAAAAAGAAAGCCACACCCATAATTCATACATTGTATCGGCCTTTGGCAGATCTTTCTCTTCTTGAATCATCCTGTAATCAAGAGCAGTAAGACTTAATACGACAAAAGATACATGGACCTTGAAATTAGATAGTAGCCAAAAATGAAGATTACATGGAAACTGTAACTGATCTTATCAGTGATGTCAACTATCTCCTTCCATTTCCTGCCAATGCTCATCTGCATGGTTAAAAAAAATGGAACATATAATTTATCCATTCTGCATTGCGCACCAAAAACTGTTAGGTCAGCATCATAGACACTACAATTTAGACGGGCTGACACTGAAATAGAATTACAGAGGTAAAAAGTCCAGTTTTTTTTTTCTCCGGCAACTAGCTAGATGCAAGGTAAGATTTGTGTGAAGATCCTTTCTGGATAAAACAGGAAAGGAAAACCAATAGTAACACGGTGGAACTGCTTTTCTTTCAAGACTACTTATTGTCCGATTGAAAAATGACATCAGAACTCTTTAAACTAACACAATAAAAAATTTTACATTCTTGACCCAAGGAGAAATCTGAAAGCACGAATCTAGCATCCATCTGTTGGATAACATGGCACCAAAATGCTGCCAGAGTATAGTTTACTACCTGATGTAACAACTTCACTTCACAGAAATCACACTTTCATATGGAAATCATGCTCCTACAAATGAAAATCATCTATCTTGTAAAGCTATTTTAGTAGATATGATTACTTTAATTACATCTTAAGAGTCAAGATGCTTGTTTACACTCCATGATTTTAAGAAAACAAAAGCTTGTTTGATAATTGATGTCAATACAAATATTGTAAAACTTCTGTTATTAGTGGCAAAGAACAAATAAATTATTATAACACAAATCTATAAGCCGATAAAAGCTAAGACTATTTTTTTATCACAAAATTATTTTTTGGTCACATAAAAGAGAGAAGCATTACAAAATCTAGGATAACAATAACACCTCAGAAACTGAAGTTAATTTCACCTGTTCACAAGACAACAAATAGGCTCAACCTCCTTCTGCAACCTGTTTATGAAAGTCTTGCTCCTAGAAGTACATTGTGTCTTCAAATTACGCAACCATACATCCATATTCAACCTTCTTTTCTTATGTGATTTTAAATAAAGAAATATCCAAGGACTTTCATCATTGAATCCATTCACTTTAGCTGATTTGAATGAAACTAAGTCTTGATATAATTTCACTGCTGAATTAGACGCTGTCTTCCAAATGGATACCACTGAAAACATTCCAAAACTTATTGCCAAGTGGCCCAAGATTCAAAATTGCTACTGCATTTTTTTCGCTAGTTTCTATTTATTTCTTCCAACACATTTCCCATCTCAACCTTACATCTTTCTTTACATAACTTTCACGTTTTCTATCCACCAGAACCATGCACCATAGTCACTGCCAATCTCATAACTGGTTCACTAAGTTTAATTAAATAGCAAAATTATTCTGATTCCCAGGCCTTGATGAATGAATATTTAGCACAAAAAATGCTCAAACAAGACAGCTCAGATAGTAACAGAAAAATCCTGATTCGAGATTCACTAACCCCACATTTTGCAGAGGTAGACAGAACAGACCTCAAAGAAACCATAAAAAGTTGAGAGACAAGAGTTGAAAGGCAAAATAAAATCATATGCAAAACGCAAAAACTATACACCCAGTCGTCATCCAAATCTATCAGTACATGCATTATCTTGAAGGAAAATAAACCTGAAAGAGGGAGAGGTTAGAACCTGGGCAGCCTCGTTTGTTGCTGTCTTAGTCCACAAGGCAAGTTTGTCCTGCCTTTGCCGCACACTTGCAACAACACCACAAATCTCATCTGCTTCGTCAAATTGCTCCCCAATCAAAGCCATCAACTATGCATTTAAAATCCCAATTACTTGCAGAACATGGCCATAGATTCACATCCTAAGAATGACACGATCACATAGCCAGAAAAAAAAAAAGGAAGAGTTGCAAAAATAATTACAGTTTCCAGCCATAGGTTATCTAGATTAGCCTTTCCTTTGCAAGTGATAGACCATTTTCCGCCATTAGCACATTCTGGATCTTCCCATTTAGGTTCAACTCCAGCTTTAAACAAATGGAAATCAGCATTGATAGGGAGTTTACTGGGCTTAAATATCTGATCATACAAACTGCAATCACAAAACCAAAAAATTGCAATGTAAACTCAGAATTTTCAAAATGCCAACATTAAATCTAAATCACCATCACTACACCATGTTTAAAGACAAAGAACTCAAACTTGTATTAAATCACAAGCCGATAGAGAAAGCCTGCCAGTGATTCTTTTTCCTTTCTAAAGTGATAAAAAGGTTTCAGCTAACGAATACGAAGCATGGAGCGATAAAACAAAACCCCGAAAAGAACCATGATTCAGAACAAATAAACAAACCCAACAATTCAAAACTTTTACGAATCAGTTCTTTGAATATAAAAAGAAACAGTACCACCAAAATTCTTCGACGGTGTCGAAAGTGTAGACTTTACGAAGAGAAGTACCCCACGCGGCGCCTTGTTTGGGTTTAGATTGGTTGTCGAACCAGAAGGTCCACTTCCTCTCTAGTTTATGGGACTCTTGTTTCTCGGTCCCAGCCACCCCAGATGCCTCCGTCGTGGTTCCTTCGGTCGCCGCCATTAAGCTTTTCTAGGCTTGTCTTCTGAATAGACCTCCGTATCAGACTCGGGGTTTGGCAGGAAAGGAAGGAAGAGGCCGTGGCTCTTTTTATCTTGATCAGTTTGGGCCTCTTCCATTTTCTTATGTTTTTAGATTAATGGGCTCTAAAACAAGTTGGAGCATTAGAAGAAGTTGGGAAGCTTTAAGGGTTTTTTTAATGATATATTTAATTAAGTTGTTAGTTGTAATTTTTTTTAATAATTTTAATAATTTAATATTTAATATTTAATTTTTATATTTTTATATTTTTTTAATTTTTATATTTTAAAAAATAAAAATCAAAAATAAAAATTTAATTAAACAAGCATCAAGTGTCTCACAATTAGTAAATGCTCGTAGAAAGGTGGAAAGGGACGTTTTACTTTTTATAAGCGTTTTCAATGGATTAGATACATTACATTTTGATAGCCAGATTTAAAGACCTCCCCACTACCTAAAGCATCATGTTGTTTCCACATTATTTAAAATCCTTGCTTTTTGTCAAAATTTCTACTATGTTTAATGGGACAGCTATCTACAGGCTGAAAAATATGGAAGCATTAATCTATCACACAATATGATTTCTGTCCAAAGACTACTTAGCAAAGTTTTTAAAATTTAACCAGACAGATCGATTCAATCGAATTAATTGAGAATAAACTAGTTAACTATCCGAATTTATGTAATAACCTTTAAATTTAAAAATTAGTTAGTTAACTTAAAATCGGTCTAACTGATTTTCAATTAATCGATTCTAATGATAACTGGTGACTCGTCTCCATCACCTCTTTCGTCTTCATTATCGTTGCCTAGGTCGAGTTTTGCGATGTTTGATGAATCGTCCTCAGCTCTACCAATACCATCTTCTTCTTCTTCTTCTTACTCTGTGTCTATATACCCATGACCCTAGCATTTAGAGCGTAAACTGATACTAGAGAGTTTGGCATTTTTCCTGCATTTCAAGTACGAAGTTCTCTGAACTAGTAAAAAGTGGAATTAAAGACAAAAAAAATTAGCAATTCGTGAAGGCAATCCATAAAGTTCAGACTTTACACTGCCATAAATGAGAAAAGTAGACTTCAAGGTATAAAACCATGAACATAATTCCAAGAAAAGAACAAACAAATTGGTAGGGGAAGTTTTACGGTAAAAACTGGAGAAACGAACAGTAAAGAAAGAACCAATGTTGTAATGTTTAAATGACAGATCTATGACAGGAGGAACAAATTTTGAAGTTCAGTAAAGATAGGTTGACTTGAACTTGTGAATACAAAAAGCGAGGTTCATGTTTTACGGAGTTAAGAAAAAGCAAAAGTGTAGAGTAAAAGCCTAAAAGGACGATGAAGTAGTTGACAAAAAGGTTTTGAAATGCATTAGGCTTGTTTGAATCTTAAACGTGTAAAGGACATTGAAAAATGTGAGATATAATCTGCTTTTTCGATATGTAAGGTCAAATCACTGTCACATAAGCTATTTCTATCTCTATTTTCACTTATTATCAGTCCAAAATAAACGAAGCTTGCATTTTAAAGATTCTTCGTATATTTATGCATTGTAAATGTTCAAGCTACTGTGTCAATATTGGCGGCATACAAATTCATTTCAATTATAAATTATAAAATATTTATATTATATTTAATTCAAATTAAAAATAGTTATTAATTTAAAAATATATGATAACTTTAATTCTAAATTCTAACACCTAATATATTACAATAGTTTTAATTTTAATTAAAATTATTATTAATTAATAAATATTGATATTTAAATTTAAATTAAATTTATATATTTAATTTTTATAATATATATTTACTTATTTTATAATTTTTATAATAATGTTTATAATTTATTTCTTTACACCAGTTCAATATCAATTTTATAACAGTCTAATACTAGTTGAATTTCTAAATCTTAAATTCATTCCTTTACTTGTTTGATATTTTTTTTCGATTTTTAAAACATTGCTATTTAGATACCTAAAATAAAAAATAATAAATCTCTATTGAAAGATCCATAACTTTGCTAAATTCCATTCAAAGGGTATGTTGATGAATCTTAAGAGGTAGGCAGATCTCCTCTTCAAGTAATTTGACTCTAACGTCATAGTTTTAACGCTGGACCAACGTCCAATGTTGTTTTGCAAAAATAAGTGGAATTAACTATAAAAAGGATTTAAACCCACAATTAAATGAGTGACTTTTTTTAAATAATAAACAAAACCCTAATATAATAATTTTCCCTAAATAATAATATTGACTTTTGTATCTTTCATATCATTTCACTCCTCCTAGGTATTAAACTTGTCTTCAAGTTCAATCCCAGATTATTTATGAATTACCTCAGTTTCATCCCCTTACTTGCTATCTAAATCCAATATTTCTATCTAGAAAAGACTCTTACACTTATGTTCCGTAGAATAGGATTTGTCATAATTAATGCATAACCATTTCACTATTCTTTCTTATTTTTACTTGAAATTTTGCCTTGAAAAATTGTATTGGTTTGCTGCTCGATCTATTGGCCATAAAAGTGGTTGGCTTCCCTCCTCCATTCACCATCTTGTTATCATGACTGCTTGTCGAAATAACACTACTAATTGATGATTTTGGAGTTGTCCACCTCATTGAAATTTTGGTGCCATCAAGTTGTAAGAATCGATATTTTCTTTTTGTAGTCTTTGGGATGTTTATAATAATCCCAAATTTCCAACTTTCTCTATCTCTCTATCAACTCTTAAGGCCTCTACCAGCCCAGCCATGAATAAATTAACTTTTTGGTAAGGTTTTAAATTAGTGGTTCTTACTAACAAGAATTAGAATTGGGTTAGATACTCCTCGATTGATGTCAAATTGATGTGGGACTTAGTGTAGGATCTTATCACAGATCATCTCACAGGAAGTCCTTTCTTCTTCTTTTATCATTATTCGCTCCCTTCCTAGACCTAGCTATGTTGATAGAAAATAGAGATGAAGGTATCCTTGATAGACTCACTTTAGATGTATGCCTTTTATATAGGCGTTACATTAATAAAGATATTATGAACATAAATAGGATTAAATCTCTCTATTTTTATTTCCTATTAAAATACAACTTTTAAGATAATTACTTTCCTAAATAAGATAAAATCCTTATAATTTATTTTCCTATTTCAAAAAACTTTGAGATAATAACCTTTTTTTCTAAATAATATTGTTGACTTTTACATCTTTCACATTAGGGCTGAAGACACCTTGTAGCCTTGGAAAACCATAGATTTGAAATAAATTTGCATGTAATTAAGCCTTCAAAGGAAGGTTTTGGTCAGTTTTCCTAATATAAAGCTTAAAGAAAGTACATCCTGTTAACAAGTAGTATAAAATAGTAAGTATGAGTATCATCTCCATAGGAATCTAATTATGAAAATATAAGTACTAGGTCAACCAGTGTTTGATTTTTCTGATAACTCCAATCAATTAAGTACTAAAAACCTAATATATTAAATGAAGTAAATAAATGATGTTCAATCAAGCATAACCTAATGAATTAAGAATCCTACTAATAATATATCTAACTAAAGTTTTGGATGTTAACAAGTTAATTAACTAAAGTTATTAAGTGTTAAATAGATTTAGGGTATTCTTAACTTAAACAAGATCTTACCACTAATCATGGAATTACCTTTCTTTTTTAAACTCACTCTACTTACTTAGTCTATAAGCAATTTGGAATAAAAGGAACTAATTTCAAGAAGCTTAAATCTATGGTTTCTAGATTTAAGAACCTTAAAAAAGACTTTAAAATTTGCTCCTCTTCTAAACTCAATTATGTTGCCTAATTAACTTTCTAAAAATTAAATGTCAATGATTATGGATCCTTAAACTATCTAGCAATCTAAGTTAGGTGGCCAATTTAAAACAAATAAATTTAAGCATTTAATAAGATAAAAATATTTCAATAATATAATAATAACCTATATGCTTTCCTAACCCTAACTAGAATAATTTGAAAACACATATTTCATAACAGCCAAAGACATAATTAAAGAGCATATATCCATTGATTAAAAATAAAAGGCCAATACAAAATAGATAAGAAAGAGTAAAATACACAACCAAAAATTGATATCCCAACTGAACTCTTTCCTTTCCAATCTATGTTCAATGCTCCTACTTTCTAGAGATCACTAACTTAGTGTTTAAAAAGAACAATAAAATAGAGCCAAACCTAAAGGAAAAGCCTAACTACTTTTACTTGGAACTTGTAGCTAATAAGGGTGTAATGCATAGATTTTAGGTTATGAGTTATATGTTTTTACCCTTATTTTGCTATGAATTTACTCTATTTATGTTTACTTTTGGTTAAAAGGTACTCAATTAAGGAGTTTGGTGTGAAAAATAATTATAATTGGATGATTTTTTAAAAGATTAAGATGGATCTATAATGACGTAGTCGATGTCCCTATGAAACATTGTTAAAATCCTAGGAGAAGATAGACAACCAACATCGTTAGATAATGGTGCTGTTTATCTCAAGGTGAATCGTTGTAGCACTTCATGTCAAAGTCAGAAGATAAATGACTTCCCATGATGACATTATTATAGAATATGCAAACTGTCATTGGTGATCAAAGTTTAGACACTGTATCAACGTTACCGTATAATGATGCCATTATTCCTTAACTTCAGAGGCAGTCATAATCTCTAGAAGAATGAATAACGAGATGCTTAAGGGCAAGTCAAAGAATTCACTTCTCACTTAACCCTAAACCTAGAATAACTGTATGTAAGATAAAGAATTAAGGATTTTAGTAGTCTTTTTCTAGTCTTTTAGCTTTTAGTTGAGTTTTTCTTTGTAGGTTTCTTCTAAACTCTTGTATTAGAGACATAAAGTAGCAAATTTAAGTGTTTAGGAGTAAGAGATTTAACAACATTTGTTGAGTTGCAATTAGTATTGAATCAAAGGAGGCTCTAATCATTGTCATTATTAGTTTAGTTTTGATTCTTTTAAAAGATAGGTAGTTGGATAATGTTTTTAAACAAGATAATTAAGCCTAAGAGGAATACTGTTGTAGCCTAATGAGGAAGTGTCTCAATTGAAGAAAATGAAATGAAGCAAGCAATAAAATGAGATTAAATAAAGGTAAAATATCAAGACACAGATGGAGATCGAGTGAAGGTGAAAGATCAATACATAGTTGAAAATCAAGATTGGATAGGTTTAGTTTTGTATTTTTTTTGTAAGTATTTCTTTATCTTATCAATGCTTAAATGGCTCAAGAATTTGAATATTGATTGCATTTAGCATTTTGGTCAAGAGTTTTAGTGTTTGCTTAAGTGTGTTCATTGCATTTGTTTATTATAATTTGTTTTAGAGTCTTAAATTGATATAAAGGTTTATAATTAAGAGGAAATTAGGTAAATTGTTATAAAGATGTCCTCTTAATGTGTCAAAAGTGTCTTGAAAATGTTTTTCTGAGTTGTTTGAATGTGTATGAGTAGAAAAATTTTGTATTGGGTTTCTCTTCACCCATTTGAAAGAATATTATTGTTAGGTTTCTTTCAGCCCCTTTAAAAAGAAGATTTGTAAGGGATTATCTTCATTATGAAAAAGATTTTTTTGAGATAGTGAAAATCCAACAAGTTTATTATGAATGGATGTAGGCTAAAGATTAGTTAGCTAAACTACCCTAATAATTAAGCATTTTTCCCCGTAGGTTCAACATCTAAAGTCTTAAAACTACTCAATTATTTTACTTTTGCGATAGGTGTACTCACTTAAATTTCATTGGTTTTCAAAGTAAAATCATTTCAAAATCGTTAAAATTTTCTAAGTCACCTAACCAACGAAAATAAGTTTACGGCCTTAATATTAAGAAAGTTAGTGTTAATTACTTTGGGACTTGTAAAAACCATTTTTATAATTTTTCTGCATTTATTTTAGTTAGTGTGCTTTTTATTACCTTTTTGTTTATTTTATTTATCTTTTTTGTTAATTTGCTTTAATTTAGTTTTCTTGTATGCATACTTGGGGACGCGATCCTGAGCTAGTAAACTTCGATTCAAAACTCGAGAACACATTGAGGAAGAAAAAAAAAGAAGCTTGTGCAACCACATCCGATCCTTGAGAAGTAGGAACATCGACTAACACTAAATTAGAACTTGTAAATATAGACCCTGAGGAACATGTAGTTGTAGGACTTCAAGTAGAAAATATAGAACCAACCATGATGGACTTAGCTTTAGGGAATAGAGGCAGACCTGTGGCTAGTATCATCTTAAGTTAATACTAACAACTTTGAAATCCTACATAGTATCATCTTAATGGTTAGGCCCTCACAATTTGGAGATTCATTTTTAGAAGATCCCAATGAAAATTTGCAAAAATTTCTTAATATTTGTGATCTTTTCAAAAGCAATTGGTCTCTGTTGATGCAATGAGACTTAGACTTTTTCCTTTGTCTATTAGAGAGAAGGTGAAAGCTTGGTTGTCAACACGTTAATCTAATTCCATTATTACATGGGATGAATTAATGATGTTGTTCCTTGCTAAATTTTTCCCACCTGCAAAGATATCAAAAATTAAGATTGAGGTCAATTCATTCATGCAATATGAAAATGAAAATCTATAAGAGGCATGGGAACAGTTTAGGGAAATACTTGCAAAGTTTCCAAGTCATGGATTTAACACGTGGCAGCAAGTCAATATCTTTTATGCTCGATTGACACCTTCAATTCATAGTACCATTGATGCTGCGGTTGGAGGCAATCTAATGCGCAAGGTTGTGAATGAAGCCTACAATCTCATTGATGAAATGATTACTAATAGTTTTTAGTATAATTCCAAACGCCATCCAAGGAAACCGCATGGTGTTTATATAATTAATGATTCAATAGCTCTTGCAACTCAAATGGAAGTATTAAATAAGAAGCTGGATAGTCTAATGAGTGGTACGAGTAGTAGTTCTAAAAAAGTGGAATGTGATAGTTGTGGTAATACCTCTCATACATCATTCGAGTGTCAAGAAGGAATTTCTTTTACCTGAAAACCAGAACAAGACCAATTTATTAGCAATTTTAATAGGCAAAGAGGTATTTTTCCAACACTTATAATTCTGGTTGGAGGAACCATCCTAACTTTTCATGGAGTAATAACCAAAACTACCTGAATCTACCATAAAAAATTCAAGTCAATTCTTAAAGAGTACCTCTACCTAGCTTTAGAGCCAACTAACTTCAAAGAGAGTCTCCTAGTTTTGAAGAGACAGTTCTTAAATATATCCAATCTAATGAGTCTATAATGTAAAACCATGAGGCATCAATTAAGAATTTGGAGACTTAAGTTGGACAGATTACTCAACTTTTAGAAAAGAGACTTCCTGACAAGCTTCCTAGCATAACTGAAGCCAATCCTAAAGAGCATGCCAAGGTGATTACTTTAAGGAGTGGAAAAGAGGTTGAAAGTGAAAGGAAAAAGGTAGAAGAGAAAGGTAAGCAAGTGATGGTGGAGAGTGAAGAAGAAGATAGAAATGAAAGAAGACATGACAGAAGAGAGAGAACTAAAGAAGCAAGAAAAGGAAGATAAGGGTAGAAGTTCAGATAAGTTGCCTAGGTTGTTTGCTGATTCAAATGTGAAACCATACAAGCCTAGGATACCATACCCTTAAAGGTTGAAGAATACACACTTAGATAAACAATTTGGAAAATTCTTAGAGATGTTTAAGAAACTTCATATCAATATCCCATTTTCTGAAGCAATTGCTTAAATGCCTTCATATGAAAAGTTTATGAAGGAAATCCTGTCTAAGAAGAGAATATTAAAAGAATATGAGACAGTGAAGCTTAATGAAGAGTGTTTTTCTATTCTTTTAAAGAAGTTACCTATGAAACTCAAAGACCTTGGTAGTTTCACCATTCCTTTTACAATTGGTAGTTTACAAATTAATAAGGTTTTGATGGATCTTGGAGCAAGTATTAATTTTATGCGCTTATCCATTCTCAAGAAATTAGGATTAAAAGAACCTAAACCTACTACTATCTCATTGCAATTGGCAGATAGATTAGTCACCTATCCAAGAGGAATAATCTAGGATGTTTTAGTGAAAGTTGATAAATTTATTTTCCCTATTGATTGCTTGGTTTTGGATATGGAAAAGGATAGTACGTGGGCTATTATTTTGGGAAGGCCATTTATGGCTACTACAAGGGCATTAATCGATGTGTATAGAGGAAAGCTCATTCTCAGACTTCAAGATGAAGAGATAGAGTTTAAAATTTTTTAAGCAATGAAGCATCTTTCCACCCTAACTTCATGCAACTTTATTGAAGTTCACTCTACTCCAAATGATCCATTGGTGTGTTTGCATCGACTACAGAAAGCTTAATACTGCAACTAAAAAGGATAATTTTCCCTTATCTTTTGTAGATCAGATGATCTAGAGAGCGGCCGAGCATGCCTTTTACTGCTTTCTAGATGGGTATTCAGGTTATAATCAGATCTTTATATATCCGGACGATCATAAGAAAACCACATTCACCTACCCATCCGGAACCTTTGCCTATAGAAGAATACCTTTTGGCCTTTGCAATGCCCCAGTTACTTTTCAACGATGCATGATGGCCATATTCATAGATATGATAGAGGATATAATGAAAGTGTTTATGGATGATTTCTCAACCTTTGGAGACTCCTTTGATAACTATTCGCACAATTTGGATAGAGTACTTTAAAGATGTGAAGAATCACATCTCATCCTCAACTAGGAAAAGTGTCACTTTATGGTGCACGAAGGCGATGTTTTGGAACACAAGATTTCATAAAAAGGAATGGAGGTAGACAAAGTCAAAATAGAAGTTATTGAGAAGCTTCTACCTCCAAGCAACATCAAGGGTGTTAGAGTGTTTTTGGGACATGCTTGGTTTTATCGTTAATTTATTAAAGATTTCTCTCTTATTGCTCGACCCCTTACCAATTTGTTAGTTAAAAATGCACTTTTTCCCTTTAATGCTAACTGTTTAAATTCTTTTGATAGGTTGAAGGAGGCACTTGTATCCGCACCAATTTTAACTTCACCGATTGGTCCTTATCTTTTGAGATCATGTGCGATGATAGTGACCAATCATTAGGGTGTGTTCTAGGACAACGAAAGGGGAAGAGATTCAATGCTATCTACTATGATAGCAAGATATTGATAGGAGACCAATTAAATTATATCACTACCGAAAAGGAATTGCTAGCTGTGGTGTTCACATGCAAAAAATTTCGCTCATACCTCTTAGATTCAAAGGTAATTGTTTTTACTGACCATGCAGCACTAAGATATCTATTCTCTAATAAGGACGTCAAGCCAAGGCTTATATGGTTTGTATTACTCCTACAAGAATTCAATTTAGAAACACGAGATAAAAAGGGAGCAGAGAATATAGTGGCGGACCACTTGTCACGTTTAAAAGGTGGGGAGATGCGATTAAGTATGGACATCAATGACCACTTCCCTGATGAATCCTTAATGATGGTAATCGATTCTTCTATTCCATGGTTTACTGATATAGCGAACTACGTCATAGGTGATATCCTTTCTCCCAACTTAGCTTATTAAAAAAATAAGAATTTTTGTTTGAGTGTACTCATTATCTGTGGGATGAACCAATCTTATATAAGATATGTGATGATGGACTAATCCGTAGATGTGTTCCGGAGGATGATATGCTTGAAATTTTAACACAATGTCATAATTTATCTTATGTGGGTCATTACAGATCCAACTAAACTGCAGCTCGTATGTTAGAGTGTAGATTCTTTTAGCCTAGACTATTCAAGGATGTACATGAGTATGTTAAGAACTGTGATCGATGCCAATGAGTAGGAAATATTTCAAAGTGGGATGAGATGCCACTATCCAACATTCTAGAAGTTGAGGTTTTTAATGTATGGGGAATCAATTTTATGGGATCATTTCCATTGTTGCTTGGCAATACTTATGTCCTCATAGATGTGGATTATGTCTCCCGATAGGCAGAAGCTGTAGCCACCCCAACCAATGATGGTAAAATCGTACAGAAGTTCATAAAATGATTATTTAATAGGTTTGGAGTACCAAGGGCGATCATTAATGATGGGGGAACGTACTTTTGCAACAAGCCTTTTGAAGCCATACTTAAAAAGTATATAGTTTATCTTTGAATAGCCACACCTTACCATCCACAGACGAGCGGGCAAGTTAAAGTAGTGACCAGAGAGCTTAAGCGAATTCTTGAGAAGACAGTAAGTGAATCAAGGAAAGATTAGGCACTAAAGCTTGATGATGCGCTTTGGGCATACCGCACTGCATTTAAGATATCAATAGGTACTACTCCCTTTCGTCTTATCTATGAAAAGGCTTGTCACTTACTCGTAGAGCTAGAACATCAAGAGTATTGGGCTACAAAGGCTTTGAACTTCGATGAAAAAGAAACCGGTGAGAAAAGGCTACTATAATTGAATGAATTGGAGGAGTTACGGGTTAATGCCTACGAGAATGCCAAACTATATAAAAAGAAAGTGAAAAAGTGGCGTGACACGCATATCAAAAAGAAGGAATTGAAAACTAGCGATTAGGTATTATTATTTAACTCTCGACTTCATTTGTTTCCAGGCAAGTTAAAATCACGTTGGAGTGGTCCATTTAAAATCATTCAAGCATTCAAACATGGAGCAGTTCAATTGGAGAACAACAAGGGTAAAACATTTAAAGTGAATGGCCAAAGACGCAAACATTATTTCGGAGGCATTCTCTCTAATGAAAGGGAAGTAATATCTTTGCTTTCCCTTCTTTAATCTTATAACTAAATTTAACATGTTTTGTTAGTAATTAGTTTCTTATTTTATTTTATTTATTATTGTCATTATTGTTATAAAAAATATAAAAAGAAAAATAAGGTAAAACAAGAAAAAAATATTAAAAATTCTAAAAAAATAAAAAAATGGGAAAAAATGAACTATAGCGACTTGCGTCGCTACAACGACAACAGCTTCATCGCTACAATGACACAAGCGTCAATTTAAAATTTTTTAATTTTCTTTTCTAATATATATATATATATATCCTTTTTTTTCTTTGTTTCTTTTCTTAAACCTTAGTTGTCTTAAGTTTCTCTCTACAAGTGCAGCCCCCTTCTTCTTTCTTCTTTATCTTTTTTAACTTTTTAACTTTTTTCCACTCTAATAGTCTATTTTGCTCTAATTTTCCACAAAACCTTTCATTAATCTTACATCAAGCTTCACGTTTTCAATCCTTTTCATCCAAAATTCATACTTTCTTCTTGGTTAATCATTTTTTTCAATCCTTTTCATCCAAAAATCATACTTTCTTCTTAGTTAATCACTGTTTTCATCATATTCTCATATAACCTCTTTTTTTGGGTCTTTTATAGGTTTTAAACAATACCCATCACCATGGCACCTAAGATAATACAAGTTGGAAGTAACACCTAATCCAAGGGCAAAGAGTTGGCCCTCCACTAAGGACCACAAGATATGGCTCACAAATTTGATGCTCCTTTTCCAATCTTTAATAATGAAGAAGGTACGAAATTTCTAAAACTCAAAGGTAAGTCTATTATTGCTCCTAAACAGTTAAAATTTCAAATTCTTGAAGAAGTTGGGTTGAAAGACAAGATTGAACACCTAGGTAAAAAGATAGATTGGGAACAATTCATCAATTTTGACTATATGGTGTTTGAAGAATTAAGTACGACTATTTAATATGATCCTGATACATTATATGAATTCCTATTTAGGTTGCGAGGACACTCATATAATCTAAATTATAATATTTTGAACACCATCTTTGGGTTTTCGAAATCAAAGACTTATACTACCCACTTTGACTTTAATTATGTTATATATTGGAAGAAACTTACTGGCTTAGATAAGTTTGTTGCTCATAATCCATCCAACTCTCTCATACTGAGTCATGCCCGTTTAGTTTTGCATAAATTTATATGCCATAAGCTTTTTAATAAGTCTCAAAGCAACAAGTATTCAATTAAAGAATTGTTTCTATGGTGAATGGACACTAATCGCAAAGTTTGCACATCATACCATGTTTTTCATACTTTAGATCAGGCGATAATCAAGAATCAAAACTATCTAGGAATGGGTCACATTGTCGCTATTGTTGCTCAATTTTATAATGTTAATCTTGATGATCTAACCCCTGTATTTATTGATTATTTCACTCTTATGTATTTGTGACGTGTTGAAATTATGGAGATGAATTCCTTGAAACTCCGAGACCCTAACACACAAGCTACTGTGCAACAAAGGAAGTCCACAAGATCATCCTGTACCTGCCATCCTCAAGGCAATGGCAGCTCTTCTGATGGCTCTAGCGAAGAGGGTGAAGGGTAAGAAGCTATTTTATCCACCATTGAAGATAACCATAAGATTCTAGAGCGATGTTTGGACTTCATGAAGTATAGGATGAAGAGAATAAAGCAATAACAGTGTTATCAAACTAAGAAACTTGTCAAATTTTTTACACTGCAAGGGGTCCAAGTTCCTTCCACAAAACCATCCCCACCGGAATCCCCATAAGTTTTCTTACCCTATACTTATATATTGTTTGTTTTGTCCGCATGTTTGCTTTGTGTTATTTGAAAAAGTTGATTTCTTTGTTTTTTTTGTTACTTTAATCATTGTGTTCTTTGTCTTTGGTGCTCTCTTCACACATTGAGGACAATGTGTCCCTCAAGTGTGGGGAGGTAGTCACAGAACTTGGGTTGCATTTTGCATATCAATCTCTTTTCACTTGTATCAGTATTATATGTGTTATACCATGAGATTCTATCGTAGTAGTTGGAACGAGATATAGTGTATTCTTGAAGTTGAATTAGGTGGCTTGAGTGGAAGGTGAACCATGCTGATTGATTGAAGTAGTTGGCTACATAAACTTGGTCAAAATTTGATATTGGAGTGATTACGGAATGCGTGAAATTATTATGAATTTTCATATATAATCCTATGTGAGGCATTGAGCTTATATGACTACATTTCAGTCATTTTATTTTTCTTCTTGTGTGTGATGCTCCCCTAGGATGATTACCTTCAAAACTTGCCCTGAATCGGTTTGAAACTACTAGATGCATGTTATATGGAAAGGATTAAGTCTTTCTTTGTTTTAAACCCTTGACTTAAATGATCCACCTAATTTACTATCCCTTGTAACCCCCTTTGAGTCTTTAACCTTTTTGTTTCTTGAATTAAGCACCCTACATCACAAACCCAAAAACTCCATTAGCCTACCTTATCACAAGTTTAATAAAGTACTAAGAGTGAATTAGTTTGGATTTTAGGTGCATTTTTCTTCTGAAAGGAGTTGAGCAATACTTATACTCTTATAGCAAATTATATGCAGCTACTGTTTTTTTTAAGTATTTTCATATTAGTGTACAAAAAATATATATAAAATTTTAAAAGAAAAAAGAGAAAAAGAAAGAAAAAAACCAAAGTTAGTAGAAACAATAAATGTTGAGTAGTTAGTTATTTATATGCATCTCTCAGAAATATATTTTATTTTCCCCTTGTACATTTAGTGTTTTATGAATGCTTGTGAAGAACTCCCAAAATCGATCTTTGTCTCACCTTAACTAGCCCCATTATAACCTTAATCAAAAGTCCTTCTGATCCATTTGGAATGTAATCTTTATGGAGGAGAATTGGTAAATTTGCAAGCCTATAGTAGTGTAATGCTTATTTAATTGTATTTACATTTTTCTTTATCTTATTCCCAGTTAATGTGAATGTTTGATGATTTTAGATATTTTAATGCTTTAATTTTGTATGAACCTTTGAGTATATTTAAATAGATATTTTCCTTTTAATTTTCAGTAGTTACCTTTATTCTTTTATGATATTTTTTTATAATTTTTTTTTCTATTTGACTAATTTCATAATGTTAGGCTAGATATCTTACGGGTAAGAAGATATTGATGTGATAATGGATATATAATTATGAGAATTGACTTAATTTTCATTGGGCATTGTGTTTTAGGTTAAAACTAAATTGAGATTCTGCTTAAATTCCATGAATTAGGAGTTGTTTTATAGGTCCGGCCATCCTATTAGCAATTTCTAGTTCAAATGCCAGGCAGAGGCTTCTAATCCGCAATTGTCATTAGCAAATACCATAGGTAGTAATAGGTTAACTAATTTTATAGATAAACCTAATTAATTTAACCTAGGATTACAATTTTCTAAGTTACATAGTCTAAGCTTGTGTGATTATGGCTTAGTGTTAGGGGTGAATTTCATAGTTTTTTATATGATATTTGATATGTACTTACCCCTATTTTTGTGCTTAAATGTTTAATTTATGTTTATAAAATTTTCAATTGCAAATTAATGTGAATAATTGAAGAAATGTGCAAAAAGGAAGCAAAATCATCCAAATCTGAATGATCAATGTCGATTTGGCTAACCACCATTGATGGATCTACAGACCATCGATGAAGGAGTCAAAATTAAACTATTAGTGGGAGCTTGTTCACTATTAAACAGTGCCATTATGGATTGGTGCAGTTGCTGTTGATTGTCAACAACCTCATTTTTCAGTAGATTTCTCAACATTTGTGGGTTGCCTTCTTCCTCTACTTGTAGTTACACCTTCCCTATTGATAGAGATCGTCGTAAGCTACCAAATAATAAATTTACCTAACCTAGTTAACTAAATAGCTAGGGTGTGTCAGGGTCGATCCCAGATGGAACTAGGGTATGCTAAAGCTATTCTAATGTTATCTAAAAGGGAAAAAAAAGCCCTTATATGGAAAGACATCAAAACTAAACACTAAAGATAGTTAAGGAAACCAAAGAAAACTAACAAGAAATGAATAATAAATACAAAAGCTGGGAGGAAGATAAATATGGAATTCCAGACTTATAATTGATCCTCGAAATAGATAAGTTGTGATTGGTCTAAAATGCTAGCCTATAAGTTCGAACAAGCTCTCAAACCTTCAATTACTCAAAATTTAGATAGGTACTATAAATAAAAAACCTACCATTAACCACGAGGCAAGTTAGAATAAGCTCTTTAGATTTAATGATGTGATAGCATTAACAAACAAGGAAACGACTAATCTAAGCCATGCTCTCATAAGCTTGGACCATGTAACTTAGAGATTTGAGATCCTATATTAATTATGTAAGTTTACCTACAAACCCACTTAAAATATTGCCCCTTAGGGAAATCGCCAAGGACAATTACGTATCACATGGCTCAATCCTAGCAATTGAACTAAGAATTACACTTAGGGTAGCTAATCCTAAGAATTAATCCCTAATTCATGACATTTATGTGGAATCCCAATTCAATCATATCCTAAACCACAAAGTTTATTCAATTCCTAGTTAATTCTCAGAATTATTCCTCCAAAATTCCATCATTGACTTCCAACACAAGACTAAACTAGCTAAACATTACTAAAATAATTAAACAAACTAATAACATAATAAAAAATAAAAGAATGGTTGGAAAATAAGTAAAACACTAGAAAATAACAAACTCAAAGCTAGAAAATTAAGAACAAAACTCAAATTAAGAAGAACAAAACGTTATATTAACAAAGAACAATAACTAAGTTTCAATAAAAATATTTAAAAAAAATCACCCAAAAATAATATTTAAAGAGTAAAATAATAAATAAAGAAAAAAATAATAAAATAAATGGAAAATACAAGTTAAAAGATGAAAATAAATTAAAGACTAAAGAGAGAAAATCAAGAAAAGTTAGGAGAGGAAGAACACAGCTATGGCTCCTCAAACCAAGATAATGAAGCTCTCCTCTTTGTCCAAATCTGCTCTATTGCTCCTCTGTGTGTTTTCCATCTTCTGCTAGTGTGTCTGTGTTCTCCCCCTTCGATTTTCTAGCATTGGAACATTTTTTAATTCCACTTTACGTTTTGCCACCTTCGTGATTTCAGCTGCAGAAGATGGGTTGGTCTTAGAGTGGAGCTTAGTCCATGGCAGCAGCTACAGGTCTAGCTCTCCAGGTGCAGGTGGAAGGGGATCTGGTCCAGCAGGTTCAGTCCATGCGTGAAGTTATGAGCTCCATACAGTCCAGTCTAGGCGCTAGGCCACGCAGAAGTTCATGCCCAAACAGTCCAGTCCAGGCACATGCGGGTCTAAGTCCTCTAGTAGTCCATGTGGGTCTAAGTCCTTCAGTAGTCCATGAGGGTCCAACTCCTCCCACAGTCCATGTGCCAACTAGGGGGCTTTACAGGTGGGTTGGATCTTGCGGGCTGCTCCCTTTCTCCAGTAGCAAGCATATTTGACTTGAGGACGGGCTCTCTCCAGCTTTGGTCCATGGTTAATCCTTCATCCTTGCACTCTTCATCCTCTGAATTTCAGGCTTCTTCTTCTTCTTCTTTTTTTCAAAGAACAAATTTCAATTTTAATAAACTTCCTTTGTTTTAATATGTTTTTATGTTCAATAGTAAATTCTACATTCAAAATCAAATAGAACACAAAATAGATATTTAAACATATAAAATAAGATTGAATTTGCATTAAAATAATATGAAAATATAAGATAATTCAATCCTATCAGATACCTACACACTTGAACTATTGCTTGTCCTCAAGCAATTTAAACACAACCAAGATATTCTGTCAATTTATTTTCAAAGAAATCCAAGTATATGTAATCCTTTAAACTTTGGCAAACTCAAGCATCGAGTTACTACATTTATCATAATCTTTTCATCAGTGCACATAAACAAAGTCAAAGGTAGACACCATTGATCAAACGCAAACATAAAATTAAGATGGTGTTTCCTCACGATGTTCACTCAAATCACTCAAGTATGTGAGAGCTGGTGTTTCACTCAAGACTCCCTATAAGAGATTATAGTACCATAGGCTTGCAAATACACCTATTTTCCTCTACATAAAATACATGTAATCATGGATCAAAAGGTCTTTTTTCTGGTTGTAATGGGGTTTGGGCTAAGGTAAGGAAAAAAGGTGAAAGAGTTAATCAAAAGCATTCAAAAAATATTAAGTAAAAGGGACACCAAATAACAATTTTGTGATGATAAAAAATGGACTGCAACAACTCATACCATCCAATGCTACTATGTTTTATTCCTTTTTATGTTCTTTTTTTTTCTTTTTTGCTTGCTTTCTTTTCTTTTCTTTCCCTTTTTCTTATTTTTTTAACTGTAATAAATCTAAAAACAAGAGAAAACAATAGCAGCATATATCAATAAACACATGAGTAGAAGTACCTCAAAATATCTCAAAATAAAATATAAAAAAAGTCCCAAAATCATAGACATCAAATGCTTACTCTATACATCATTCAACTTGTGATAAGGTAAGGCTAAAAGGTTTTTTTTTAGGTTTCAATGTAAAGTGAATAATTAAGAAACAAACAGGATTAAAGGCTCAAAGGGGTTTGCAAAGGAAAAATGACTTGGGGGGCCATTTAAACTAAGGGGTTCAAAGAAAAGAAGGCCTTAATCATTTCCATAAAACATGCAACTAGTAGTATCAAATAGGTTTAGAGGAAGTTCTGAAGATAATCTTCCTAGGAGAGTATAACACGTAAAAAAAAAAGAAAAAGAAAGAGATGACTATGATGCAGTCATATAAGCTCAAGACCTCACATGTGCTTATATGAAAATCCATCAACACTTCATACATCACCTCATCGCTCAAGCATTAGTTATTTACTAAGGTTATGCAACTAATTACTTCGATCAATCCACATGATTTACCTACCTCTCAAGTTTCCTAGTCCAAATTCAAGCACACAACTCAATTCTCAGTCTAACTATTATGACAGAATTTCATTGTCCAACATTCAACATTCATCACAGTTTAAGTGAAAAAATTTTAGATTAGCCTTACGCCCACACTTATAATGAACATTGTCCTCAGTGTCACTACATCAATGAAAAACACAAAAGGATGAGAACAGAAGAACTCCCCTGGATCACAGAGGCTTAATGTAGCTATAAAATGATAGATTACAGCCTAGAAGTGAAAGTTCTCAGCTTCCCCCTCAAACACCTACAAACAAAATAATGCAAAGAAAATAAGTAAAATACTTAAAGGAAATAACTAAA
>JAOXYD010249657.1:0-16490 GCA_028565735.1 Pinacopodium congolense
TTTTCTGTTACTGTGTTTTCTGATTGACTGTATTGCTCGCTCCTGCTCTGAAATCTGTCTGCGTCTGTCTCATTTATTTGTTTTTTTTTATTTTATTTGCTTGAACCGATTTCTTGAACAAAGTGTAAGTCAAATTGATAGGGTGACTAGATATCAATCATTGTGGGATCGATACCGTTCTTTACTACAAGTACGTTCCATATACTTGCGGTTTTGAGCTTAAAACTCGTAATAGTAGTTTGTTTTACGAATTACTCTCAACAAATTTTTGGCGTCGTTGCCGAGGATTGTTTTATTTAGCATCTCGTTTAGTTTGATTGACTTTGATTTGAGAATTTTTGATACTTTTCCTTATGTGTTTTCAGGAGTATAAGCACAAGGAGTACAAGATGGTCCAACGAGCTTAAAATGCAAGGATTCGAGGAATAAGAGGCGATGATTCCAGCTGACGTGGTGACATCTCTTCAAATACAACTTTTAGCCCTTAGCATTCAATTAAGTAACTTACAAGGTACGTCTTCCTCTTTCATTAGACCTGTGCGATTTCATTGTGAATTATGTGGTTATGTTAACCATGACACAAATCATTTCTTTTTGAGAGAGTCATAGGGATTTGTGCAACCAAGAGGTAACTACTCATTTTCCAATGCTTATAATTCGGGGTGGCAACACCACCCATATTTTTCTTGGACTACTAACAATGCAGGTTACCAAGAGAGCATCCAAGAACCTCCCAACTTTCAACAAGATCACTTTGATACTTGCGAGAGTAGGTTGGAGAGCAAGATAGAGAAGATGATAGATGTGATGGACTCTCAGTTTGCAAGGATGGAGGAGCATGAAAAGCGAATGAAAGAGATTATGAATCAAATGGAGGATAACACTTCATCCATCAACAACTTGACAGTACAAGTAGGTCACCTGGTTAAAACTTTGCTTTCTAACGATGCAGGTAACCTACCAAGCCATCCTGAAGCAAATCCAATGGAGCAAATTCAGGTCATCACAGTTGTAACGGAAATGGAAGAACAAGATACAATGGATGAGGTTGAATGCTCTAAAGAGGAGATCCAAGACAAAGTGGAAGAGAAGGAAGAAGAAGAGGAAGAGTTGCCTAGTGCTAATTTGGAGAATGAGTTGTGGCCAAGTGTCAAGTTGGATGAAGAGCCGTCATATTTATTGCCTACACCAATACAGAAACCATCTTGGGAGAGAGGCGATGTCCAGAAAGGAGAGTGAACATTAGAGTTTGATGATGCAGCGGTTAGATTTCACTCTCCTGAAGCTTTAGAGCATCGTGCTGATTTGTAGCCTACTTTGAGGGAAGTTGTTTCAAGTTCTATACGGAGTTTGACCATGCTACCTGTTGGGCTAAAGTATCCATATATTAAATTTTGTGTATTTTTTAATTTTTATGTTATTTTTTTAATTTTTATTATATTAATATATTATTTTTATTAATTTTTATATTAATTTTTATTTTTATATTTTAAAAATTAAAAATTAAAATTCATTTACACAGGCCTTCATAGTATCCAATGTTGGGAAAAGACTTGGCCTCCAACTGTTAATTTTTGGATGACTTTTCTCCTTAAGATCAATAATTACAGATTTTTTAGTAGTCATTATGGTTCACCTAATACTGTACTAAGTTACTACAACCTATAGCTACTTGGAAGTATCTAACAAGCCATGACAAAATCATCAAAGCCCACTTTAGAAAGAAATTAATTATTGACTTGACCGTCAAAACCCACCTTAAAAAGGAATTAATTATTGACTTGGCTATTGAAGACATAATGCAGCAGAGAAGATGTCGAGGAAGGAGGGCTAATCCGCATAGATATTTGATTTTTTTATCATATTAAAAATTTTTAGTTTCATAATAAATCGATCTAAATTAGTAGGGCCTGTTTGATTCTGATTCTGTTTTCGGATTTAATTTTTAAATTTATTAAATATAAAAATTAATAAAAAACATCACAAAAATAAAAAAACACTATAATACAACACAAAAATCAAGACAGATAACACAAAAATTTATAAAAATATACAAAATTCAATATAAAAATATTACATTTACAACTAAAAAATTAATCAAACGACCATCATCGTAGCATGATTTTCGTGATTATTTGATATCTATGACACCCCCTTTTCAAAGGGAAAACTTTAACCAAAAATGCATGGTTTTGCTTCAATCACGAGCGAAAGACAACATGTATATTTACAAAATTTATACGGAAAAAGTGTTCAACTATTTATTTAGTCCCCTATCTTACGTTTCAAAATACTATCTTCAATTTAGAATGACAAATGAAATTCACAAGAATATATGTTAAGAAATGGTGGTCAAGTTTTTAAAAATGTTCATTTTTTTAGTAATTCTTTTTCTTGGAATGTTATTAGTGATACTCTTTCTCTTTTTTTTTTTTACATTATGGCTTTATCTTAGTTGTCTAAATATTGTTAAAGATGAATGTGTTTTTACTTTTTTTTCTTTCGTTAATTAAATATGTGATATTAGGCAAATTTCTAATTAAAATTATATATTAAAGAAATAAATTAAATCCCATCTTTCTTTGATTTGCTCAAATTTCATTTCATCTCTTATACCTAGAAATATTACCACGTTAGCATAAAACTTTCAACCAATCTTATAAATCCTATACAAGTACTAGTATTAGATTTAGTTTTGGTACGATATAATATCAATGCTAGTTAATATCAAATACCATTTTTGGTAATTTTTAAAATTATAAAAATAACTTTTGAATTTTATAAAGTTTGCAAAATATTTCTTCAATATGTTGTACTGTATCGTTTTTAACTTTGTTTCAATCATGTCTTAAATTTTCAATAATAATATAAAATAGATGTAATAATAACTATCTCTTTATTCTTATTAATATTATTTTTCTCATATTTCTCCTATAAATAACAATTAGAACTTTTCAATAATTTTAAATTATAAAAATATATAAAATATTTATATATTATAACCTTAAAACTTTTAAAGTATTTTTTACAATAGTAAATATTTCTTATACTCATAATTTCAAGAAACAATAAAATACTAAAATAAAATAGAACTCAAATTTTAATAAACTTTCACTTGGTTATCATAGCATTTTTCACCTCCAATATCTCTTCACTATTCCTCTCTCGCCAAGCCCTCCTTTTCTTTATAAAAACCTCTGATATTCTCTCTTTAAACCCATCGTAACCCATCACCTCTCCACTCCTAATCTCTCTCTCTCTCTCTCTCTCTCTCTCTCTCTCTATACATATATATATGCCCTCTTTTCTCTCTTAATAAACTTTAGATTTCCTCTCTTTAAACCTATCATAACCTCAAGACCCATTTCTTATTGCAAGCCTCTCTAGAAACCTCCTTTTCCTCTCTTAATAAAAACTCCTAATTTCCTCTCTTTAAACCCACCATTGTCAAGTGGATTTCTTAAAAATGGCATCTAAGGGTATATGGGTGGGGATAAGTTTCAACTTTTTCACTTAAGTTTTAGTATCTACTAGGGCTTGGTGTTTGATTGGTACAAACTAGAATAGTCAATATGATACCTAATGATAATCCGTAAAATATATATGTTTATTGATGTATTTGTTTATTGATTTCATACATTATTTGATTAATTAGGCTCCTTATTATGTGTTTTTGTGATGTTTAGGTATTGCTGCACGAAGAAGATCAAAATTGGACAAAAGAAGCATCTTTGGAGCCATGTTCCAGAAGCATAACATGCTTCAACAACAACACCATTGTTCTCTAGATCATTGTCGTTATTGTGTTTCATACAGAACAGAAACATAACCTTTCAACATAATGGCGTTGTTGTTCTTAGCTCACCTCCATTTGGTGTTGAATGTAGGACAGAAGAACAACGTTTCCACAAAACGATGTCGTTATATTTACAGGTACCATCACTGTGGATCCAGAACGAAATAAACGAACAACGTACTTAAAAAATGACACTATTAATTTTTATATGACCGCCTTTGTGGTGCAATTTTGAATATAGAAGAATAATGGTCCTAGATAGCATCACCTATGTGCTTTACATGTCAAGTGTCATTATGGTATCAGATTGCGGTGGTAGAGAAGACTTTCATGCACTTCATCAAATCTCACCCTCCAACTCATCAATTTAGGCTTTTTAAACCCTAAGGATACATGAAGGGTATATAAAGAGCATTATGAAGCCATTTTTATGAGCTTGGAGGCTTGGTTTTAGCTACAGTCTATTGAATTTTTTAGCTACTTCCACTTATGATTTTTACTCACTTACAATCAATTTTTTGATAGCCAAAAATTAAAGATAATGAGATCCATTAGAGAAGAACTTCAAAGACATCAAAGGAGCCAAGATTGGGAAGCTGGAAGTACAAAATCTTGGAAAGGAGTTTCCATTTTCATGAGCATTCTCTATTCTCTAATTTGGTTTCTTTTAGTTATTTTCATTGTTCCTTTGCATTTGATTTAATTGTGTTAATGTTTCAAGGTGTAAAAGAAGCTTGGATTGGGAGCCTAGAAGTAAGAAGTCTTAGAGAGGAAGTTGTCATTTGCATGAACATTCTAAATCTCTATTTTGTTTTCTTCTAGTTGCATTTATTATTTCTTTAGATCTCAAATTATATTGGTTGTACAAACATTTATCTAATAAACTTTCAAATAATTAATAGTTAATGGTTATAGATCCCTTAACTATTTAACAATCTAACTTAAGTGGCCAGTCTAAGACAGATTAATTAAGCACTTAATTGGATAAAAAATCTTCTAATCATGTAATCACAACCCATCTACTTTTAGCCTTGGCTAAAGCAAATTAAGCACACATATTCAACAATGAAAATAAAGATATAATCAAAAAGCACATATTCATTGAAGAAATAAAATAAAGAGTAAATATTTTTTTTAAAAAAAAGAAAGAGTAGAAAGACACGACTAAATTTGATATATTTTGTTCTGTTCCTAATCCTATTATAAGATTATAGGCAAGTGCACCTTATCAACAAGTAATATAAAATGGTAAGTTTAAGTATCGTCTCTAAAGGAATCTGAGTGTAAGTGTTAAGCCAACTAACATTTAATTATCCATACAATCCCAAGTGATGAAATGATAAGAACTTAAAGAAATAAATAAACTAATGTACAATATAAACACCAATTAATCAAATAGAACTCTCCCAATAATTAAAACTAGCTAAGGTTTGAATTTTAATGGATTAATCAACTAAAGGAGTTAAGTACTAGATAGACTAAGGAGTAATCTTCCTAGAACAAGATACTACCAATGATTATGCAAAATCCTATTCTTTTTTAAACTTAAATTATCTACTTAGTACATAAATAACTTTAAATTAAAGGCATGAAACGCAAGAAGCTTAAACTAAAGGTCTTTAGATTTAGGAAACCTTATAAAAAGAATTTAAGACTTAGTTCACTTTTAAATTTAATTATGATACCTAATTAAATTTTCACTAGTTAAAATTCAATGATCAAGGATCGTTTAGCTATCTAAAAATCTAACTTAGGTGATCAATCTAAGGCACTTCCTAATATTAACCAAAGTAGTTTAAGCATATATAATTAATAGCGAACACAAAGATGTAATGAGAAAACGTATATTCATTGATGAAAAAATAAAGAGTCAATACAAATGAAGAAAGAGAGAGAAAAAGATACAAATGAAATTATTGTATGTCCCTGTTGAAATCTTTTTCTCTCTAATCTACCTTGAATGCTCTAGAGTACTTTGGATCACTGACTTCACAAATCGAAAGAACAAAAGTAACTAAAACTGTAACTTGGCTAAATTGGAAAACTTTCTTCATATTGTCTCCTCTTCCAAGAAGACTCTCCCTTCTTATTTTCCTCTCCTCTTTAAGTTTTCCTTATATAGCACTTCGAGTGACTGCTAGGGTTTTGAAATCCTAAACATGTCCAAGGGATAGATTACTCTATTTGCTCTTCTAAAATACTCCTCTTGTTTCCAATTTCTAAACACAAAATGACACTTGAGTCTTAGAAAATAATGACAATATTTTATAAGATTGTTGTTCTTCTGTCTTTAATCTCATGCTAAACAGCAGTACATTGGGAACATAATGATTTTTCTTATAATCACAATTTTCAGTTTGAATTTTCCTTCATATATAAATAACTCTTCATAACGAGAACAACAATGTCATTTACAATAGACATTTTTCTTCTGTTTGAATTCATTAAAAATCATCATTTTTTATACATTTGGACCCAAAATCTAAATTAAAACTTAAACTAAATAAAAATAACTAATAAATAGCAAAAATTATCATAATTAATGATTAAATAATATCAAATAATATGCCTTAAAAGCCATCTAATTTACCCATTAACAATTTCCTTACATTTGAAATGTTGCTTGTCTTCAAGTAACTACTCAGATATTGATAAAGAAATATCCTAAAAGCAATTAAAAGTTAATTAAGCACCTTAACAGAAATCTATGCAATTAAACAAAGATAGCATCTTATAATTCTAACATAATCAGGGATTAACATATATAGTCATAAAACATGATAGAGCCAAACCTTACATATAATATTGAATCTCAAGAAATATATATAGATAATCACACAAATTCTTTCAAGAGTAATGCAACCAGCATGTGTGTTTAATGTTCCATCATGCCTCTATTACATTCATTGATTAGTAGTTAATTTGGACAAGTACATTTTATGTTTCGTCTTATCTTGTTGAGTGCATTTTATGCTCTTCAAAGCCATCTTTGCTAACTAAAAGAAAGAATATGTATACATGGAAAAAGAGAGAAAACACCAAAATAATAAAAGTATAATTTAAATTTAAAATAGTAAAAAAAAATATTAAATCCTACAATCCTACAAATATTAACCAAATACTACAACTAATAAAGATAAAAGAATAAAAACTAAGGATCCTAAAAAAGGATCTTCTTTACTAATTTCCTCCACACTCTTTGACATGTATAACTTTGCTCATTGCTTATTTACTTTTAAAAAATTTTATTATCATTATTTGCCTCTAAGAATCGAAAAAGATAAATATTGATTACCTTAAATAGACCATAATGCCTCAATTTTAATTTCCTGGGAAAGAGTCGTAATCAAGAATTATAAAGTAACACCTTCTCCCCCACTTGGAATTCTTTGTGTAAGAGTTGCTTGTCATACCATCGCTTTACTTATTCCTTATAAAGCTTCGAGTTTATGATATGCTTTAAACCTGAGTTCATCTAACTCATTTAACTGCATAGGTCTCTTTTCACCTATAAGTTGCAAATCAATATTTAAAAATTTCATAACCCAATAAGTCATATGCCCTAGTTACATTAATAAATGGTAGGCTTTACCATGTACTATCTTAAAAGATGAAATTATTATAGGTATCTTAAAAGTAGTTTTATATGCCCAATATGTGTCATCTAAATTTAATGCCCAACCTCGCCTAGAAGAACTGACAATTTTTTTCTAAGATTTTCTTTATCTTTCTATTAGATATCTCAACTTAACCACTGATTTAAGGATGGTAAGGTGTAGCAACTTTAAGAGTGATACCATACTTACCTAACAAAGTGTCAAACTACTTATTACAAAAATGTGAAGCCCCATCAATGGCTTAGGTGTTCCAAAGTATGTAAAATTATTTTTCTTTAAGAATTTAAAAACACTTTTAGCCTCATTGGTAAGCAAGGCTTCTACTTCTATCCATTTACTAATATAATCTACAGTCATCAAGATATATTGATTAGAGTATGACTTAGAAAATAGTCCAATAAAGTCAATACCCCAACCATCAAAAAAATCATACCAATAAGTTAGTTAATGACATATCATATCTCTCAGAAATATTTTCATCCTTTTGACATTTATCACAAGATCTTACAATATTATATGCATTCTTAAATAAAATAGGCCAATAAAAATTATATCCTAAGACCTTATAAGTAGTCCTAGTTGATCTAAAATATCCTCTTACTTCCCTAATGTGGCAATGATACAAAATAGAAGATATTTCCCATTTAGGTACACACTTTCTCGCAATTCCATCCAAATAAATCTTGTAAATAAAAAGGTCATTCCAAAGATAATGCTTTACCACCAGTAAAAGCTTCTTCTTTTGTTAATAAGTACAATTAGGGGAAAAAGATATTACTATTTAAGTAATTAATGAAATCTACATACCAAGGAAGAATTGACTTTGCCATTAGTTTGTTGTCTAAAAATTTCTCAATAATGTCCCTGTCTGTACCCTTTTCCATTGCTACTTCATCTAACAACAAATAGTTGACTACAAATTTTTCGCTACCATTTTATCCTTAATCTTAATATTAAAATCTTGTAATAATAAAAAATATCGAATCAATCTTGATTTTGTTTCTTATTTAGACATTAAATATTTAAGAACTACAATGGTCTATATAGACCACCACTTTGGATAAAATTATGTTCTAAATTTATCAAAGGCTAACACCACCTTTTCAATAGTTGTGCAAATTTGTTTAGTTTCAGTTAAGGTTCTACTTAGATAATAGATGGGATGAAAAATCTTACCTTTTCATTGTCCTAGCACAAATCTAATTACAAATTCACCTACATCACACATTAATTCAAAACGAAGAGACTAATTAGGCGATTCAAGAATCATTACATTTATAATTTTTTTCTTTAAAAATTCAAAAGATCGCATACATTTATGATCAAAATTAAATACAACAACTTTCACAAGCAATTCAAATAAAGATCTAGTAATTTTTTAGAAATCTTTAATAAAAAATTGATTCAACATGCCCTAAGAAACTATTAACAACTCTAACAGAGTTGAACGAGAGTAATTTTACAATGACCTTAACCTTAACTAGATCTACTTTTATTCCCTTAATATATATCTTGCACCCTAAAACAATATATTCTTGCATCATAAAATGGCATTTCTCCTAATTTAAAACTAAATGTGTCTCTTCACATCTCCTTAATACCTTCACTAAATTAGCTAAACATTCATCAAAAGAAGGATAAAAAATAGAGAAGTCATCCATAAATGCCTCAATACAAGTTTCAATCATGAAAATAGCCATCATACAACGTTGAAAAGTAGTTGGGATATTACATAACTCAAAAGGCATGTGTTTATATGTAAAGGTGCCATATAGACAAGTAAAAAGGTTCTTTTCTTTGTCTTTAACTTGAATATCCATTTAAGGTACAATGAAAACTATGTATAGCTAATTTTGCAATCATTTGATCAATAAAAGGCAAAGGAAAGTTCTTTTCGGGTAATATCATTCAATTTCCTATAATCTTAATGCAGGATCCATTCCATAACTTTCTAGTGGCTATTAACTCTTTTTTTTTTTCATTTTACATAACAGAAATGCTTCCTTTCTTAAATACCACTTGAACCAAACTCACTTAATTAGAATTAAAAATAGGATAAATAATACTTGCCTTGAAGAATTTTAATACCTCATCTTTACCACTTCCTTTATATGTGGGTTAAGTCACGCCATTGAGGTTATATTAATAGTTTAATTCCTTCTTCTATAAAGATCTTTTATAAGCAAAAGGAGGCATTGATGCCCTTGCTATTTGCCATTATCTTTCTTAATGTTTAACACTCTCAATAGCTTTTCCTCTATTATTTCTATCAAAAAAGAAGAAATAATTATTAGCAAATATGTAGGTAGGTTCAATAAGATATATTATTTGGAATAGGCTTCAGCTTAAAAGTTGGAGGCTCTTTGATAGATGGCCTTGGTAAAGGCTTGTCTAGTCTCTCAAGTGATTTCTATGTCATATGTTGCACCTAATTCACTTGTTCTAGACTATTCTCAGGTTATCTAAGAACCTCCACAATCTCATTGCCCACTTCATCATCATCTAATGAGTTTTTTTATTGTCCTTTCTTATGGATCTGCATAAAGAATGAATTTTGAATTAGCTTCATGAGAATTTATTTCAATAAAATTACAAGAATCTAGAGTTGAGGGATGCCTTTTTACATCAAGCATATTAAAGATTAATTCTTTATCTTAAAGTCTCTAGATATGCTTTCCTTGCTACACATCAATAATGGTCATCTTCATCACCATGATGGTCTTTAAAAGATAATTGGAATATTTTGATCCTCTTCCATGCCTAAAATAAGGAAATCCATCAAAAAGTAAATTATTACTTGTAACTAAAACATCTTCAATGATTCTCTTAAGATATTTGATTGAGTGATGTGCAAGCTATATTATAACTATTATTAGGATTTTCTTTACTAATCTCAACTTCCTTAAAATAGATAAAGGTATCAGAATAATACTAGTACAATAGATAATCTTTTAGCTTCCACGGAAATTTCTTCAACAATATACTGAGTACTCTTCATTTAACTTTATAGTCTCATATTCTTTAAATCTTCTCTTACTAGATAAAATCTCCTTGAGAAACTCTGTATAAGAGGGAATTTGTGCCAATGCCTCTACAAAAGGGATATTGATATGCCTTTTCTTGAAAATTTTTAGAAACCTACTAAACTATTTATCTAATTAGTTACTTTTAAGCTTTTAAGAATAAGGTACTCTAGGTCTTATTGGTTTAACGTCTTGATTTGAAAATAACCTAAGATGATCCTCTTGTGAAGTTGGCTCCTTTCTCACTTCTTGTACTTCTTTTTCTTTGCTTATATGTGTCATTTCCTTCTTCTTATCAACTCCTTACACTCTTTACCACTTCTTAAGGAAATTGCTTTAATTTGCTCTCTCGAGTTAGTTTTAGTGCTGTTAGGCAATGAACCTAGCATCCTCTCCTTGATCATATTTACAAGCTAATTCACTTGATTCTTTAAATTTAGAAGTGAAGCCTCTTGGTTTTGCATCTTCATTTTCTAATTCTACATTCTTATTTCTTAATGATATCTTCTTGTTTTAGATGTAGCTATGTACTTGAACAACAACTCCTGTAAGTTGGATTTCTTCAAAGGTAAAGGTTTATTGGGTATAAAACCTAGAGGTGGTACTCTATGCATATTCGATGGTTAGGGCTTTATTGATTTATTATTGCTCAAAGAGAAATTAAGGAGATTCTTCCATCCCGAATGATAAGTATTTGAGAATGAGTTACCTTGTTGCAAATGTATGGACACCCCACCTGACAATCTATGAATGAATGAGAATTTCTCCCATATTTATGAACACAACCTAACCTCGAACAACTGAACTTGAACCTCTATTGTAATACATCAAACTATCTAGTTTTTTGGTCAAAACCTCAATCAGGGTAACCAATGCAAATGTATTGTCTACTATGTGTGCTTAAGTAGGCTTTCTAATATGCCTTTTTGAATCATACTAAAAACTATTAGCAATCATCTTCTCAATCAATTTATATGCTTGATCATATGTCTTTCTCATTAGATTTCCTCCTATAATTATATCTATAGCGCTTTTTATTAATAGTGCAACTCCTATATAAACGATATCCACTTGCTGCCATATAATGAAACCATGAATTAGGCACTTGGTTTATATATCCCAAAATCTTTTCCATACCTTATATGGACTTTCATTCTCATATTGAGTAAAAGATGTAATCCTTGTCTTCATCTTTGCTATTTTGTAGGTAGGAGAAACTTCAAAAAAAAAAAAAACATGATCATCTAATCACATATAGTGATTAAGTCAAGATGTAGAGTTGATATCTGTGCTCTTTCCTTATCTATAAGAGGAAAAGGGGGCATTCTCAACTTGATCGCATCATCTGACATTTCATTCTACTTAAGTAAATCACAAATGTCCAAAAATATCTTTAAATGAGTGTTTGGGTCTTCTAATGGTAATCCTCCAAACTGAGATATTTTAACCATATAGATGATGCCATAAAAAATCTCATAATTATTTGCTTTGAACTTTGACCTCAAGATATCAACTATAGGTTTACTATTATTGCCCTTGGTTAGTCCATCATCATCGGTCCCCTTCTTTCCTCTTGATTTTACATAATTATTTCTCTTTGTGGCCCCATATCTACATAATTTGGTTCAAACTTTAACTAGTCTTTTAAGCTAATTCTTCCTCTATTTTACTCCTCTCACTAATGGTTAGCCTGAAACTACTTGCTTAAGTTAACTTTGCCTTCTTTCTTAACCTCTAAGCAGTTTTCTTAATTTTAGTATCCAATAGTAAATTCTCAAGCTTTTGACTATAAGTTTGCATACAAAAAAATAAAAATATATAGAATAAATAGAATAGTTGAAAAGGAAAACAATCAAATAACAAAACAGAAAAAAAAATAAGTCTAAAGTAATCAACACGAATTTATCCCTAATATCACTAGAATATATTCTGACAATGGTGTCAAAAATTTTGTTATTCGATTCCTAATCCTAATGTAAGACTGCAAATAAATGCACCCTATAAACAAGTATTATAAAATGGTAAGCCTAAGTATTGTCTTTACAAGGATTTTATTGTAAGTACTAAGTCAACTAGTGTTTAATTATCTAGACAATCCCAAATGATGAAATGATAAGAACCTAAAGAAACAAATTAATTAATTAAACAAACCTTCAATCTGAAAACCAATTAATTAAATGGAACTCTCCCAATAATTAAAATTAGCTAAAGCATTTGATTTCATTGATTTGATTTACTAAATGAGTTTAATGTTAAATAGATTTAGGGGTAACCTTTACTAGAACTAGATACTACCAATGGTCATGTAAATGCTTTTTCTCTTCTAAATTTAACTTACTTTTTTTGTCTACAAATAATTTGGAATAAAAGGTATGGAACTCAAGAAGTTTATACCTAAGGTCATTAGAGCTAAGAATGTTTAACAAGGAATTTAGAGCTTAGTCCACTTTTAAATTTAATTGTGCGTTACCTAATTAGCTTTCCAATAATTAAAAGTCAATAATCATGGATCCTCTAACTATCTAACTTATGTAATTAGTCTAATGTAGATAATTTAAGTACTTAATTATATAAAAATCTTTCAATTATTCATTCATAGCCTATCTACTTTTCTAACCCTAGTTAAAATAATTTAAACAAACATAATCAACAATGAACATAAAGATATAATGAAAAAACGCATATTCATTGATTAAAAAAATAAAGAGTTAATATAAACAAAGAAAGAGAGACTAAAAGATACAACTAAAATTGTTATATATCCTTGTTGAAATCCTTCCTTTCCAATCCACCATGAATGCTCTTAAGAACTCTAAACCATTAACTTAATGAATAAAAAGAATAAAATAAATTAAAATTGTAACTTGACTAATTTGGATAACTTTCTTCATGTTGGCTCCCCTTCCAAAAAGACTCTCCCTTCTTTTTCTCTGTCCTCTTTAAGCTTCTTTAATAGGGGATGTTTGGTATTGTTGTTAGTTTTGGTTTTTAGTTGTGTTTTTGTATGTTTGTATTGGTTTTTGCGTTTGTTTGTGCTTTTTTTTTGTTTTTATGTTGTATTAGTGTGTTATTTTTTTCGGTTTCTATACTATTTTTTCAATTTTTGTGTTTATAAAATCAAAAACAAAAACAAAAGCCACATCAAATATGCCTATATTTTTTTAGTGCTTTCTAAAATTTTGAAACCTAAACACATTTAATGGATAGATTATTCGTTTTCCCGTCCAAAACACTCCTCTCGTTTTGAATTTTTAGACACATAATGACACTTAGGTCTTAGGTCAAATGGGAATGCTTACAGGATTGTTTTTCTTTTGTCTTCAATTTGACACTAAACAATGGTACATTGGGAACATAGAGTTACTGTTTAAAACCATCGTTTACCTTCTAACTTTTCCTTCATATACAAATGATACTGTACAGTGGGAACAATGATGCCATTTACATCATACATTTTGCTTCTATCTAAATTCTCTAAAAAACCAACCTTTTTCATACACTTATACCTAAAATCTAAATTAAAACTAAAACTCAATAAAAAGAATTAATCAATAGTAACAATTACAATTAATAGTTAAAAACATCAAATAATATGCCCTAAAAGTTATCTCTATTACGTTCCATAATTTTTTTATTGTTTGTTCTAAAACTCATTTTACGCTAAATATCGCAAGTGCATAGGTCATAACTTGTAATATAAGCGGATATCTTCCCATAAGGATTGTATTTAGTCATCACTTAAATCAGGTTAAACTTTATTTAAGGCACGATCTCAAACAATGATAACTGAAAAATAAAATAAAATTAAACAAACTAGTAATGACAATCAAAGGAACAAAGCGCAGGAATGGGTAACTTCAAGGTTTAAAACTAGGAATTATTTCTATCCCTATTTTGTTTCTCTCTTAGCTTTTTGATTCAATTATGTTTGACCTACAATTTCCTAAAGTTTAGTTATCCTTTCTCAAGGTGTAACTAGTTTTCCCTAATTGAAATAAAATAGAATCAGTCTTGCAATTTCTCAATCTACAAAATCTTTCCTAAATATTCAACTAGATATGAAGCAATCCTATAGTTAAGATCTCTCTTCAGCCACTTGAAAACTTGATGTTTATAGGTCTATTACGTGCTAACTCTCATTGTCTAACCTAACACAAATTTACCAAACTCACTCTTTTAATTTATTGTAAGGTTGAAGTATAATAAACATCACAAACATATTTTGGATGTTCAAGAGTAATCCTTACAATAAACATCACAAACATATAAATAAGCAAAAGTTTCACAAAATAGTTCAAGAGTAATCCCTACAAAGAATTCAGTCACTCCTGACAATAATAAATCCACTAACCCACATATTTTCCATATAAAAAGTAGAAAATAGAGAAAATAATAAACTAGATGAAGCTTAGAACTATTCTCTTAACTCTTAAAATGCTGGAAAATCTAGATGATGGAGTGTCTTAATGATTTCAAGGTGGATTGAGTTTCCTCTTTTATATGGCCACTAAAACCTCTTCTTTTCCTCCTTTGGTATGTCCTTCGATGATGTGTGGAGGCTTTACCCTTAAATATATCCAAAAGGGGCTTCCAAGTCATAAAATCCCATGTTGGACATGTCAAAAATTCATGTATGTTGTCACCCTTGTGCTTAAACACGAGGGTGACAGAAAACTTATGCCATTCTTTGTCACGATCGTGACACTGCACGATTGTGACATGCTAGTTTTCCAGCTTTCTACACTCTTTACTCTTCTAGCCATAACTCTTTCTCTGGACCACTGATTGATATAAAATTTGAACTGCAAGCTCTTCATATGTTGATCTTATTCCCCATAATATTTCATAGCCATCTGAGCCCTACAAGTCCTTTTAATGCATCTTCCAAATCACCTTAATCAAATCCACTACTGAATTTCTACTAACTACATATCCAACCACCAAAGTGCATCAATCCATTTCTCAAATAAGATTAAAATTTTCCCTAAAACACTAAATAATATAAAGAAATAATTAAACACATAAAAGATAATGAAAAACATGGCAAAAGATCAAACTAACTATGGTTAAAACACACAAACAACACTTAAAAAACCTAGAAACATATAATAAAAACACACTTATCAACTTCCCCATACTTAAACATTTCCTTGTCCTCAATCAAAATTAAACAAAATTATTATTTCCTATTAGTTTGTTTTCAAATAGATCAAATGCATGCAGTCTTTCAACCTTTGGCAAATCAAATGTCAAACTACTACACACATCATAATTTCATCAATACGCATAAATAAACTCAACTTATAATACCATTGATCAAAAGTAAGTATAAAATTAAGATGGATTTCCTCACGATATTCACTTATTTCACTAAAGTGTTTAAAGGTTAGTGTTTCACTCAAGACTCCCTCTAGGAGACCTTACTATTATAGGCTTACAAATTCACCAATTCTCTTCCACACGGATTACATGTTATTATAGATCAAAAGGACTATGTTCAAGGTTGTAATAGGGCTAGGGTTAATGTAAGGAAAAAGGGTTTGTGAGGTTTCTCACAAGTGTTCATAAAGCACTAAGTGTAAAGGGACAACTAAATACTTTTAAGATATGCATGTGAATATATCTAACTACTCATCACTAATTGTTATTACTATACTTTATTCTTTTCTCTCTTTTTTTGGTTTTTTTATTTTTGATTGATTTTTTTTCTCTTTTTTTTCTTTCTTTCTTTTGGTACAATAATAAGGAAACAATAGTAGAAACTAAATTCAATGCATTTTATGAGTAGAAGTATCGCTCAAATCCTCTCAGAATAAAATGAAAACTAGAAGTCCTAAAACTGATGCTCACTTAGCACTTCATTAGACTTATGATTATATAAGGCTAATGGGATATTCAAGTTTAAAATAGGGTATTTACTTCAAAAAACAAAAGGATTAAAGGTTCAAAAGGAGTTTTTAAGAGAGTCTAAAACAGGTAAATAATTTAAATCAAGTGTTAAAACAAAGAGGGTCTTAAATCATTTCCATCTAGCATCTAGTATAGTCAAACTAG
>JAOXYD010249667.1:0-16490 GCA_028565735.1 Pinacopodium congolense
CCCCCCCTCTTGGGTGCCATAGGGCTTATAAGAGGATTACATTGTATTCTATTGGAGACGAATGTCATGTGAGGGAGTATATTAGAAAGTGTGACATATACTAATGAAGCAAGTATGAGATGATAGCTTTACTTGGAAAATTTCACCCTTGACCAATTCCTAGTCAAGCTTGGACTAATATTAGCATGGATTTCATTGAGGAGTTGCCAAAATCAAATGAATAGGAATATTTTTGGTTATTTACAAGTTCACTAAATACAACCATTTCATACCTCTGTCTCATCCATACTTAGCTGGAAAAGTTGCCATGCTTTTATCTAGATCATGTGTATAAATGGGATGCCAATCACCATTATGAGTGATAAAGATCCTGATTTCCTCAGTAAATTTTGTGAGAAATTCTTCAAAGCATAGTGGGTCTCTTTATCATTTGCATCTGCATATCATTGCCAAAGTGATGGCAAGATGGAAGTGTTAAATCGCACCTTGGATACCTATTTAAGATGTATGGTAGCTAACTATCCTCATATATGAAGTCGTTGGTTATTTCTTGCTGAATAGTGGTACAATACCATATTCTATACAATATTGATTATTCTCCATTTGAAGAATTGTATATATATATATATATATATCCTCCACTCATACACAGTCACTATTTTGTAGGAGATTCTAGGGAGTTATTAATTAATCAATATTTTTATAATAGAGAGGTTATGACTCAGTTGTTTAAAATTCATAGTCAAAGAGCTCAAAATTGAATAATATAATAAGCTAATAAAAGAAAAACTTATTATGTTTTCCAGGTAGATGATTATGTGTATGTTAAATTATCACCCTGTTGATAGGTAAGTGTGAGAAGAACTAATAACCAAAAGCTGGCATCTTTGTGTTATGGACCTTTTAAAATTCTAGAATATACAGGAGTTGTAACCTGTAAACTAGAGCTGTTAGAAGGATAAAAAATTCATAACATTTTCCATGTTTCTCAATTGAAAAGACATGTTACAGATGTCACAGCAGTTCAGTAGAGACTCCTCGGTTCATTACTTATAGTCATTAAACAATTAGTTGCAATTGTTAATAGAAGATTAGTTCCCAAGAATGACCAACCAATGGTTCAGGCTTTAATTCAATGGTCTAATGAACCTTCTGATGTTTTTTGTAAATTTTTGTACAAATTATAGTAGTGCTACCCTAACATTAACCTTGTGGCCAAGGTTTTTGAAGGAGGGAGGCATTGATACAGAGGAGTGATAATGATAAGTGAGTCGAAAGTGAATGGGGGTATGAAGAAAGAAGTTGGAATTCATAAGAAACTAGTTGGAAATGGTGTCGAAGAGTAAAGATGTGTGTAATTGAAACGATGTAGTATTAAGAGCTATAAAATGAATGTAAAACAATAGCATTGTTTGCCCTCAATTTGGTATTCCTAGTCAAAACACCTATAAGATAAAGAACAAAAGGAATCCTTGTTATGAGTTTTACATGTTCCATTAAGAGTAAACAATAAAAAGTTGGATATGAATTTTAAAACTAGAAAGGAAGGAAACCCCAATAGTGTTGATATTTGATAGTCTAAGATCTAAATGTTGAGAAAAATATAATAACTAGTGTAAAAAGGATCCAGAGACAGTGATAGTAGGTTTGACACTAATACTATTTAGTAGTAAAAGGATCATAAAAATGCAACCAAATAATAAATAAATATATAAATAAATAATTTCTATCAAAATTAAATAAATTACTGATTAGTTTTACTGAAACTATTTTATTCTTAGAAGAAAGTTAATGCCATTAAAAACTCGTCTTCAAATTGTATACAAGGTGAAGGGATTGTTTCCCAATTAGCTTGTTATTTTATCTAGTTCCTTGATTTAACTTCAATACAATTAAAGTTAAAAAAATATAATATGAAAATGGGTATTATTAAGTTGAGATCCATGTACATATGTCATGACATAAATCAATTTTTTCAAGACTAGTAAAATTTAATATATGCTAATCTTATTGTTATATTCATGTAATCTCAAAGTTCCTAAGAGAGGTTATTATTTCAATATACAAGTTGCAAATGTAATTGTAATCATATTACAAAAATTAAAAACTAATATACTATTACTTATTTTAATCATTAATGATTGTTATAATCATAATCATGCCTATTAAAAATAACTTAAAATCACAATTATTACAATAAATGGCTTTGGGCGAGATATTAAAATCGCAATTATTATAATAAATGACTTTGGGCAAGATATTCCTTTTATTCATTATAGCTCTTTTTACAAAATATGAATAATCTTATGGTTTAAATATTTTCATAAAATAGGATATATAAGGAGGAACAGACCATGAAACTTAATTGTATCCCATTATATATTTATGGTATTTGTATTTGTTATTTGCAATATGGAAAAATAAAAAAATAATAATAACAAAAAATCTACATGATCAATTATTAGTTTCATGATTTGTTAATTTTTATTACTCTCATGTCAAAATTTTTACTTTTCTATCTTAAGCTTTTGGTAAACTTCTATTACAATTAATTTTAATTTTATTAATTATAATGTTCATCAAATAGTTTAAATTCTTAGGCATTATTTGTGCTTTAACTATTTGTTGTTTAACTTAAAGGTTTAAATCAAGGTTTTGGTTTAGAATTAAAAACCAAAGAAACTAATGGATTAAACTTGTTTAAGGAAATTGCATAAGAGTTGATTTGTACATTAGGTAAGAACTAAAGGATAAGAAAGGGGGAAAATTTGGCGTTAAATGGAGAAATAAGAAAAGTGGCTCAAAATGGTATAAGCAAAAGTTAAAAATGATGAAAAATGTTGCTTGGCAAAAAGTTCAACCAGAATGGCAAAGGACAAACCATTAAACTATAAGAGGAAAGAAGGACCAAAGGAGGCTAAAAAACAATGTTGTATATTAAGGGACAAAATTGTTAGTTTATACGCTTACAACTATCTATTTGTTATAATTATATATATATCCTTGCAAATTTTATTCAATAAAAGTCCTTATATATATATATATTATATTTTAATTATTAAACATAAAAATAGAGTCTCTAGAATAATACTGTACAATTGAAAATTATAATGAGATCATAATTACGAGATTTGAATTGCATTTTTATATTATTCCTAAAATATTCCTAGTCATAGTTTCATCAAGATAGATTATTGATGAAATGGTTAGACTAGCATATGTTATGTTTTTTTCTTATAAAGAAAGTAATCAATTTCATAGATTAAAATGTGAAGACACTTAAATAAATGTATGGTTGCTTATCAAAGAATTAATTCACTACACTAACCCCATTATGAGGATCCAAGAGAGAACATTATTTGTGTGTCTGTAGATTATCTCATTGTGATGATTATATAATTAATCCTTAGACTTGAGATTACCAAGATTATCTCATATGATCTATTTTATAGACTAGTTCAATTCAGTAGTAATTGGATATAATATGAATTATATGGAGATAGTTGAGTAAATTAATAAAGGATTCGTCACTCTAAAGTAATTAGGAAGAATGTTCCATTGTTCTTGATTAGTAATGATTTAAGAGTTCTCTAACTAAAGAGAATTGAAATTTGAAAAGTTGTTTTTCAAATATCAATTGTAAATTAGGTACTAATTAGTAATAATAAATATGATTCGATTATTTAAAGTATACAACAATTCCATATTTCAATTCTAATTAAAACATTAGATGACAGAAGGATTACATTACACATTATAATCATGTATAGACAGGTTAAGTCAAACTATTTTGATATTCATAATATTTGAGTGGCCATAACATAATGCTAAACATTAATCATGATCTATGTTTATAAATTGTTTAATTAGAGAATTAAAGATAAATTAAAAGGAGTTTTAATTTATCTAATTCAAATTGTAAATTGTAATTACAATTTATAATAGTTACTAATATATTAGGAACCTAATGAGTTATACATAAAGGTCTATTAAAGGAAAGAGAATTTTTAATTAAGTTGGACTTAATTGAGAAGTTTTAGAAACTTAGAGGATCAATATGTGATATTTAATCTTATTAGGATTGAATTATAATAATTATTAAAATTTGACTTTAATGTTGTAAGCTATATGGCATCCAAGAGAGGAGGAGGTGAATTGGGTATTAAATTTTTTTTTACTAAATTAAACAAGTTAAACCACCTAAATCAATTTTAACAATATGAATCATTAAAACAAAATTCAACCTATAATGGAATGTTAATGATTATGAAAATATCAATCAAATTCAATCAAGCACAATTGCATAAAATTAAAGAGTGAAGGGAAGAGACATCTACCTTAAAGATAAACTATGCCCTCTCTCCAACTACTTGTTGAAAGTTTCACTAAAAAATAATCTTATTTTAAATGAATGAAGAGTAACTTTTACAATCTTTCTTTTCACAAAGAGGGTGAAGAGTAACCCTTTACAATCTTATTTAACAATGGGTCAAGAGGAACCTTACAATCTTGTTTAACAAGGTTCAAGAGGAATTAAATACAATCTTATTTATAAGGGTCAAGAGGAACTCATCAATCTTACTTTCTAATGGGTGAAGAGTAACCCTTTCAAACATAACTAAAATATACAATTTTTGTTCATATAAAACAAACCCCAAACTTAGGCTACCAAAGCCTTAACTTAAGCTTATATAGCTTTTAAAAAACTTGATCAAAATTAAAGCAAGATAAGGGCTCAAATGCAATATATATGCCTTATGCATTCTCTAATGCTCATACATGACATAAATCAATCCAATTTACATTCAAATGTCAATGTAATTCAAATCTTGTTTTAATGCAGGTTAAAAGCAAACTACCAACTCTATTTTAAATGGCAAAGAACATCTAATATCATAACAATAATTAATATAAAGCAAATTCACCAACTATGTAACCAAACACACTTTTAATGGTGTTTCAATGAATTTTATGCAATAAAATAAATTCTAAAATTTCTAGAGACAATTAAACAATATGATAATTCTTCTAACACCTCTATAGATCACACGTAATCAAATTGAAGCAAAAAAAAGTTATTATAGTATCAAATAATCAAATTTAAACAATATGAACAAAAACCAGTATTGTTTTACCTCTTAAGCCTCTAAGTAGCCACCAAAAGGGTGAAGACAAGTTCTAAGCCATCTTTTAAGAGTTTTGCAGAAGATTGAAGGAGAAAGATAGATCTAAACACATCAAACATAAGATTAAGATTGGATTTCAGAACAAGAATTATTAAGGAGTCAATGAATTTAAGATTTATAACCATGAGCACCTCTATTTCCTTTCTTATTATTATTATTGTTGTGAATTTTGTAATACATTAGAAATAATTATTTCATAAGATTTAGGTTATCATGAACTCTAGGATGTATTATTTCATTGTTTTCTTGATTTAACATTAAATTTCTAGATTTATGTTGGATTTGTTTATGGAATTAATGACACTTGTTTTTTTATTGTTATGTGAATGTAAACTTCAATTCTAATGATATGATTGCATTGTTTAGATTAAGAAATGGAATGTATGTTTTAGATCAATCTATAAACAGTGCATTTTGTATAGAAACCTAGAGATATACTTATATAAGATGCCTAGATTATGTGTGAACTTAATCTACATAATAGGTTTCATAGAACGTATTAATGTATTCAATTAATAAGTTGAGATAAAGATAACTTTCTCTTAATTTATCAAGTTAAATATAATTTCATAACTTAAGAGAGTGTATAATTTAAATTAGAAAACTTACGGTCTAATAAAATCTAGAAAACATGTTGAATTAAGGTTGAACAATAAATACAATTATATCCTAAAGGGATTAACTGCCTAGATTCTAACTTCAAATTTTTTTAATAATTATTATGATTTGTCTTTGGAATTTACTTTTAGTTATTTTGTTTATTTTATTTACTCATCAATCAATCAATCACCTAGTGAATAAACTAGATAATAGAGATAGGAATTCACTAATAGTTGTAGTCTTCATGAATCGACAACATGGACTTACATTAGCTCTACTACTTAATGTTAGATAAATTTTCCTTATTGTGAGTTTCGTATTGTTTATTTGTGGTTCTTTGGTTTATTTTTATTTAAAACTTAAGCACACTTAGCACACATCAATGATTGATGAGGATAATCATGATCACTAAATGACTAATTTTAATTTTATTTTTTCATTGCATTTTTATTTTCCTTTTCTAGAATTTCATCATTATTACTCAGTTTTTGGATATTTACTTTAGTATAATTTGGTTTTATATTTTTATATTTCTTGTTTTTGTTAATTATCCATCTTGGTCTAATCTTTTGGAAAAGTTTGTACCTTAAAATTTTTCTTTAAGTAATAGATAAAAAAACTTTGATTGTAGTTTTCTCCAAGTTCATAATCACATGGAATGGGCAACATGCCTCTCAATTCATGCCTACAAATCAGGTTTCAATAGTTAGGGAGAGTAATGTTGTCCTTTCCTTTTAATGCTCTGTGTGCTTTATTTTCTTTCATTATAGTGACCCGATTCCTATATATATAGGAATCCATTATTCAGAGAGTCATTTCACAGGCATAATTGTGACTTTCACTTCATATTCATGCTTAAATTGTGATTTGGAATAATGGTAAATGTGTCAGATGCATTCAATTGATCATTTCCGGGTATAAGTGATTTTGATGTCATTATCGTGCAAATGTGAATTTATTTATGTCTTGACTTATGAATTTGTGATTTGGAATGATTAAAGGGATGAAAATTGAGGGATTGGTGTGGTGATAAATGTTTTAGGAAATGGAAAATGGTGGATTGATGAATTATAAGATATTTTAGGGAAGGGTTTTTAATTTAGATGTCGTTGGAGTCAAACTTTGATTTCAAGATTAAACTATAGTCTAACATCTCGACCCATTGTATATCTTTATATAGTGAAAATTTGAAGGGGCATAAGAAACCATGTTGTAGCCCTAACTCTTAGTTGGATTTTGGCAAAAGACGCAGGTCAAAAGGATATGTATAATGAAAGATATGGTTGTTTTACTAAATCTGCTCATGTTAGGGTACTGATTTGGGTACCCTAGATGTTTCCTTTTAAATGAGGACCTTAGAGTCTTAATGAGGGTACATATAAAACATAAAACCTATTAATATATGTCTTGTGGATATGTCTGTAAAATATCATGATCAAATAATCGGTGGTTAGTGAGTTATGGTGAATTAAACAAGGGATCACAAGTTGAAGAGAGTGATTAGTGCAGTATAAACCAATAAGAAAGTGACATTTTGGACCAATTATGTTTCATTACTTACCACCATTGGTTTTTAACCATTTTGAGTCCAATTTCTAGAAATTTTCTTCTACTTTCTTCTTCCTCCTTTGTGACCTTCAATCGCTAACCCTAACCTACATCATTCTTACCAAATCAAGCCAAACCTTGGAGTGTTTTGTAGATCTTGATGAACTCTTCCAAACCCCTCTTCTCTTACCTTGATTGGAGCACGGATTTGCTTAGCTTAGGGAGCTAAAAAGTGACTTGTTTGAAGCATAAGAAGTAAATATATGATCCCTCTTGAAAAACCATGAAAGCATGAGATGTATGTAAGTGTGTAGAGTTGAAATAGGCACAAGATTGGAAAATATACATGAAAACTGAGGTTAATTTGATGTCCGACTTTCGACCCATTTTTGCATAAACTTAGGATTCGAGTATGAAAGAGCGTTAAGAATAAAAGTTATATAGCTAGATGTTAGTGAGATATTGGTGAAATAATCATGTAAAAAGGATTAATATAACTAGAGTTATAATCATACTCACGAAACTGCCTGTGACATGTCCTGTTATGGAAAACTCGAATTGTGTCTTAGTTTTTGAGGTACTTAGAGCCTGAATTTGGAGTAGGTTAAGACAAGAGAATTGTAAAGTATTTAGTGACACATTGGTGAAAGATGAGAATTCATTATACACGCATTAATTATATAAGAATTTGTAACACTAATTCAGATCCAACATACTATCAATTATCTTAAACATAGCAATAGCTTTATTTAATGAAGAAAATTCTTGCATCATTGAAAAACTTAAAGTAAGTGCAAATGTAATTTGAGCTTTAGGGATCTTAAACCTTTAAATAAAGCAAACAACTAAGTTCAAAACAACTTAAATAACATTCTTGAAGCTTTATAGTGCTGGTTCTTCCATTTTCCACTATTTTGGACATGAAACTTAAAATTTTCATTTATATTTCTTTTAATAGAAAATTATAACAGCTTTTGATAAGAAAAAGTTATATGTACAAAATGAAATTTGGAATCTAAAGTAGCTGTACCTTCAAATAAAACATACAACTAAGTTTAAAAAAACTTAAATAATATTCTTGAAGCTTTATAGTGCTTGTTCTTCCATTTTCCACTATTTTGGACATGAAACTTAAAAATTACATTTATATTTCTTTGAATAGAAAAATACATCAACTTTTGATAAGAAAAAGTTATATGTACAAAATGAAAGTTAGCATCTAAAGTAGCTATCTCCTTTTGATGAAGGAGAGAAAAGAGAGGAGGGACCTATACTAGAAAAACAAAAAGGACACCACAGAAACATTCATCAACCATGTTGTTAATGATTAAGTCAAGCATTCTAACAATCACAAATTAATCAAGGTAGTTATGCTAACAAAAGAGTAAGAATATATAGTCCTAAAATAACTTTCCACTTGTAACTTGCTTCCAATTGTACAATTCTTTCAAATCTTAAACCATAAACAAAATCATTGGTAATAGTGAAGTTTTATTATCTTCAAAAATAAGATTAGAGCCTCCTTTGGTTTAAAAATCTCTCCCTTTCTAACTTTGATAAAAAAATTTAATATTAGGGAGAAAAATAAAAGATAAAACCATTATAAAATCATAGGTGCTAATGCTAATTTCAAATGACACTCCCCTTCATTTTAGGCATTAAAAATGAATTGTACTTCCCCTAAATGCATGCATTAATTCACCTAGTAGAAATAAAGTATAAAAGGGATTTAAAGACATATCATGCATTAAAAATATATACTATGCATCTATTTTGCATCAAAAGCATATATTGTGCATAGTTTGAATTTAAAACTTTTGATTACCTATATCATGCATATTTTGTAAGAAAAGTGTATAATCAACATGTTGCACATAAAAAATGTAAATGATAAATATAAACAAGATTTGAAAAATGACTCCCTCTTTATGAAGCAATTAATATCACATAAACTTCTCCCCCTTTTTCACACAATTCAAAAGTTATAAAAGATTTTAAAAGATACCAATTGTAAATTTTTTTAAAAGATCAATATTAGAAATTAAAATATTGCATGAACACATAAAATTTTAAAATAACCCTATCATCAATCATTCATAATTATCCCCTAATCATGCAAAACCTATCCTCATTCATTAGCTTAGTGAAGATATCAAACAGTTTATGTTGTGTATCAACAAACCATAATTCTATCTCACCATTTTACACATGATCTCTAATAAAGTGATATCTTATCTTAATGTGCTTGGTCTTTAAATAATGAATTAGAATCTTGATTAGGCATATGAAACTAGTGTTGTGACACCTAATAGAGATCTTATTAAGTTCCCATACCATAATCTCCAAGCTGTTTCCTAAGCCAAAGTACATGTACACAACAACAACTAGTTGTTACATATTTTGCTTCAGTGCTTTATAGAGCTACCAAAATTTGCTTCCTAGTAAACTAAGAAACTAATGTATTTATTGAATTTGTAAGAGTTGAATATGCTCTTCCAATCCAAAAGACTACTAGTAAAATTATCATTAGAATAGCCAAATAAATATATAAATACATTCTTAGGATACTATAATCTTAAGGATGTTATTCAAACTAAATGCCTTAAAATGCATTGAACGGCTAAAAGATGGGATTCTTTAGGACTTAATTTGAACCAAGCATATAAAAAACCCCAAATATAATATCGAACCTACTTTTAATAAGGAACAATAACTACCTATCATGTTTCTATATAACTAAACATAAATTTATCATTTTTCTTCATTTAGTAGTCACACTCATAGGAGTTCTTATTTGCTTAGCTTGATCCATTCCAATCCATTATGAAAATTCCATAATATAATTGACTTGACTAATTAAAATTCCATCTTTCATTTTCATAATTTACAAGTAAAAAAAATTTAAACTTTGCCATTAGACTCATCTCAAGGTCTTTGCTAATACATTTGGAAAATTTTTTACATAAGCTATTATTAGTGACCCTTAAAATAATATCATCAACATAAACTGAATAGTTCAAATATCATCGTTTTCATTTTTAATAAAGAGAGTTGTATCTACCTTACCCTTAAAAAAACCAAATTTCTATATGAATGCATTTAATCTCTCGTATCAAGCTTTAGAAGCTTGTTTTAAACCATATAAGGCCTTTAAATATTTTTGCACACGGTTAGGTGCATCATAATTTTGAAGACCGGGAGATTGTTCTAAATAAACATCTTCTTAAACAAAATCATTAAGGAAAACACTATTCACATCAATTTGAAGTAGTGTAAAACCCATATATGATGAAAATTCCAATAGTAACTTCATAGCCTCTAACATAGATATAGTTGAAAGAGTGATATAGTTGAAAGAGTGATATAGTTGAATAATATTAAGTTTTCATATGCATTTTAATGTGAATTCATCCATAATTTGATGTTTAAATGCTTGTTTTGTGTTTTTATTGAGTTTACAAGCAGTTTTAATCATTGAACACAAATATAAGCTAGTTGGAAGAAGTTTATAAGTACTTTGGAGCAAAAATGGAACAAAGGTTAAAATTCTACAAGTAATATAGTAGGTTGGAGAGGGAAATACATCGGTCCAACAAACCATTATATAGCTTCGAATATCACGAGCTATATGACGGGTTGACATACCGATGTATAACTTAAATAACTCATCGTATTACTCTCTACTACTGAATAATTAAGGGCAAGTCAACCTTTCCCCTATTCTCAGCCATACCCTAGTTAAAAAGGATATTTAAAGGCTTGTAAACCTTAGGAGAAGGCAAACTTTAATATCCTCCACTATTTTCTTGGAGTTTCATCTTTTTTTCATCTTTTTCTTAGGATTTTAGGTTTATTTGGATTGTTCTTCCTTGTTATTTTAGTTTTTGTCATTATATTAATTTTTTAGGTGCTGTTTCTTCAAAAACTTGTTGAATGCTCAATTGTAAAACCAAACTACTAGTTTTACCCTCAAAACCGCAAGTGTACGGGTTGTAACTTGTAATAAAGAACGGATATCGATCCCACAAGGACTGAGTTTAGTCACAATTTAATTTAAGTTTTTCTTTGTTTAAGAAATAAATTCAAATAATGAAAAATGTGAAAATAAAATGAAATAAATTAACTATTGCAAACAGCTAATTAAGACGAAGTGTAGGAATTTGATAGTCTAAGGTTTAAGATTAGGAGTCGTTCTATTCCTATTTTGCTTCCCTCTTTATTTAATGATCCAATTGTGTTTGACCTAAGACTTTCTAACGCTTAATTACCCTCTCTAAAGGTGCAATTAATTGTCCCTAGCCAAATAGATTAGGTTTAATTATGCTATCTCTAGCCTCACTAACCTCTCCTAACCATTCAACTTGATGTTAAGAAATCTTATAGGCAATCTTTAACAAATAGCCAAGATCTCTCTTCAACTACTTGTAAAAACCTAAATATGTATAGGTCTATTAGGAGCCAACTCTCATTGTACTACCCAACACTGTCACCTTACTAACCCTCTTGATCTATTGCAGGGATTTAGCTCAATACATACCACAAACATTCATTCATTGAATCATAAAGCAAGAGTTCTACAACATAGTTCAAAACAACTCCTACAAAATATTTAGCTACTTATAATTCCAAATAATCCAAGAATAATCATGTTTTCCATGTTGACAAGTAATAAGGAAAAGAAGGAAAAATATTCTTAGTAAAGCCTTGAAGGTCTTCTCTTTACTCCAAGAAGGCTGAAAAACTTGGGTGTTGTCTTGATGCTTTCCAAGGAGTATCTCTTCTTTCTTCTTTTGGGAGCCACCAAAAACCTTAACTTTGCCCCTTTTAGGTGTTGGCTACTTAAAAGTTAATGCAAACATGCAAAAAATGAAAAAGATTAAATAAACTAAAGCTAAAACACACAAATACACACGTAAAACACCTAAAAACAACCTATAAACATAACCTAAAAGCACACTTATTAGCACTTTTTAACCTTTGAGGGTACGAAATTTGAGGTTGGATTTAATCTTGACCTTTACGAACTATTCCTTACCTTTTTCTTTCATTTTTATTACTTTCACCATCATTTCATAATTTTGTTCACTCACTTCTTTACGCTTCTTTTCTATCACTTTATTCTCCACTTCCTTACCACTTCTTACGATAATGGCCTTTATATGCTTCGTAGGATTGGCTTCAGTTGTACTTTGTAACTTACTAAGAAGCCTTTCTTGCAAAATATGAGCTATTTGGCTTATTTGAGTTGCTAGGTTTTTAAATGCTACTTTATGATTTTGTAGTCAAGACTCATTACAAATAATGAATTTCAACATTGTTTCTTATAAAATTTATTTTCTGATAGATGTTGATTTGATTTAAATCCTAGTGGTAAAACTCTTTTTGTCTTGAAAAGAGGTTGGTAAGTGTTCTAATTGTCTCTCCAAGAGAAGGTTGGGTGATTTATCCATACAGGATTATAGGTTTTGTAATATAGGTCATTTCGTTGCCAGTTATAGCTCACATATTATGCTTAATTAGGGTTTTTAGAAAATGAGCTACCTAATTGGCAATCTGACGGCATATGAGAGGAACTACCACAATTCTCACATTCGATTGGATTTCTAACTCCATTACTTCTAACACCACTTACTAACCTACCTAATTTCTTATTCAAAATATAAACCTAGGCTACTAAAGTAACCATATCATTAGTAACATGAATCCCATATAGTTTTCTTGGACTACTTTCAGACTTATATTGAAAACTGTTAGTTGTCATCTCTTCAATAAGGTTTTATGCTTCTTCTAGAGTCTTATGCATAAAACTTCCACCAACTACGACATCTATCAAGAATCAAATGGAGGGTATAAGTCCTATATAAAATATGTCCACTTGTTCAAAAATATTAAAATCATATCTATGATACTTAGCTAGCATTTCCATATATCTCTTCCATGACCCATATAAGCACTCATTCTCATGTTGCACACAGGAACTAATTTTAGTTTTCAATTTTTCAATTTTTTAATTTTTTCATCCTAGAAAAACTTAGCTGGAAATATTTTCAATAACTCGTCCCCTGTTGTAATGGAACTAAGCAAATGAATATTAAGCCACACTTTAGCCTTGTCTATAAGAGAAAAAGGGAATAATTTAATCCTAGCAGCATCCTCCAAAACTTCATTACTCTTTAAAAGATCACAAATATCTAGAAAATTCAGTAAATTTTCATTTGGATCTTCAAGAACTGTTCAACTGAACTAAGAAGCCCTAACCATTAAGATTACACTATAAGGGATTTCAAAATTATTGGCATTAATCCTAGGCCGCATAATGTTAGCCATAGGTCGCCCTCTGTTTCCCAATATTAAATCCATCATAGTCAAGGGTCTAACACTATCCTGAGGTCAGTTTTCTATTTGTTCTAGAGGGTCCATTTTTGATTCAATTGATTGTTCACTATAAATCTCTACTCCTATTAATGTAGACACACGCATTCGAATTTCTTTTATTTGCTTCCTAAGTGATTTCTCAAGCTCCGGATCAAATTCTAGCTTCTTAAATTTTTTTCCCTAAGTAAGCACACAAATTGAAGCACGAAGGAAATAAAAAAAACTAACTAATTAAAAAAACTCACAAAATAAAAGACATGCAATAAAAAATAAAGAAAATTTTTTAAACACTTTAAAAATATCTTAATAACTCAAACATAATCTTCAAGAAATGGTCATAATATTCCAATTATGTACAGCATCATTGCTCGGCAACGACACCAAAAATTTGTTGGTTTGTTTTCTATGAAGGCCAATTAACTCAAATAATTCAAAATTTTTGTTCTTGAAGCACAATTTTCCTTAAATTATATTCAAATCATCCCTAATGGCAACTGCACTAGCCACAAGATGGATTAAAATTGGGACTTGTTCTAGGATTGCTTCACTTCATCTAAGCAATGTTATGGTTAAGACAAAGCTTAATCTCTAAATATGTAAGTTGGAATTAGGTCATGTCAAAACTTTAAGAAGCTTAATCCAAAAAGAAATTCAATTTTTATATTATAACCCTCAAGATAAATCAAAGTTGGTTATTGATAATTGTGTTTTTGTATGTGTTTTTCTATATGTTTTGTATGTGTTTATTGCATAATAGGTTGTCTTTATTGTGTTTTAATATTTGTTTTGTGTGTTTTTGTTCAATATAATTTTAATTAGTGTTTTGTTTGTTTTTAGTATTAATTTGGAGTTTGTTTTATTTATTTAAGTGTTCTTATTTGTGTTTTGTGTTTTGTGTTTTTATTTAATTATTAATGTTGGGTTAGAATTAATTTTTACTGGTGTATTTATTTATTGTGTAGGTAAATTTAATTTTAAAAAAATGAATTTGAAAAAAAAAAACAGAAAACAAAAGAAAAAAGAAAAAAAAAGAAAAAAAAAAGAATAAGAAAGGACCAGCCCGCCAGAAGCAGGTCCAGCGCCCAAGCCTTCAGCGCCTGCGGCCCGCGAGAAGCCAAGCCCAGAGCCCTTCAACTCGCAGAAGCCCAGCCCGCGTGCAGCTTCTCCCATCTGCAGCCCGCCCCACCAGTCGCCCGCAACCCGCAAGCCTGCCCCGCTTATGCGCGGCCCGCATCGCGCGTCCGACCCGCCTCCAGCGCGAGCCCGCCCTCCGCCTGGGCCACGCCTTCCCTTCTCCCCGGGCCGAGCCCTGCGCGCCCAGCCCATCACGCTCCAGGCCTCCAGCTTCAGCAGCCCGCCTGTCCTCTCCCCTCCAGGCCTCCAGCTGCTGCAGACCCAGCTCTCCTCTGCCGGCCCAGCAGCAGTCCAATCCAAACAAAAGCAAAAAAAAACCTAGGCAAAAATCGGGATGGAGAGGAATTTTTTTTAGGGGACAGAAACAGCAGTGGGGAGAGCAGAACCAAGGAGCAATCGGGACAGCAGCGGAGGAAAAAGAGAGGCGCAGATTCGCGAGAGAGGAGGGACAGAAAATCGAAGGAGCAGCAGCGGACAGCAGAAATTAATAGGGGCTGCTTTAATTTTTAGAACTTATTGCATTTAGGTTTATATTTTAGCATGTTTAATTTGATTACATTGTATGTGAGGTCTTTGAGTTTCTTCTTTAATCTTGGTTTCCATGTTACTTCGTTAGTGCATGATTTTATTAAAGAATAAGATGAAATAGTAGTGGTTTTGATGTATAACTTGATTTAATTATCATTTATAGATATTTGTTGCCTCTAAGAATAACTTATTAATATAAGCACTTTATAAGGGATTCTTTTCTATGATGATTATGGTATGATGTGTTTAAGGAATTAAAAGAGATTTCCATTTTAATTCAATTGATTATGTATAGTATGTGTTGTTTTTATTTGGGAATATTATTGTTATAAGTGCTTAAAGAGGTTTACATGTTAAGTGTGATTCATGAGCACCTTCTTATCTTTCCCTTTATGCTCAATTGATGAATTCAACATGCTATTCTTATACTTTGGATAAAATAGTTGATGAGTTTAAATGATTCATAAGCTTAAGAATTAAGTAACTATACTATACATTACATGATATAGTGTTTTAAGTATAATTATCCTTTATATGCTAATTGTAATACTTGTAGATGATTTTATGGCGTATGGATAATGAGTTTTGGGTATGCATATGGTTAGTCCCACTTACGTTAGTCGTATTTGCAAAAAATTCAATGGAGGAGCAATAAACCATGTGGAGTGAGTTATGTAGCTTCCTTATTACTATCAATCCTCCTTTAATAATGCTTGATGGAGCTAGATTTAGCCATCAAGTTTGATTGTCATTTGTTTTGTTTGTTCTTTTATTTTTATATCCCTTTCATAATGGTTCTTTAACATTTACATCATGTAGAATTTCTATTTTTGTTCTTTTGATTTCATTTTTTGTGATATTATATCGATCTTGATCTAATCTTTTGGAAAAAGATTGTATTTAATGATGATATTCAAGCTAGAACAAGCTTAGATCCCCTTTATCCAAAGTCTTCAAGTCATATAGAATGGAATAAACTTTCTTAAACCATGCCTATAAGTGGAATTCAATTTTTAAGAGAATCGTTCTCCTTTCCTCTTTAGCACTTCATACACTTTAATTGTTTTGTTCCTCCAAATTAAAGACAATTCGGTTTAAGTTGGTGGTTGGGGAGGGGGG
>JAOXYD010249683.1:0-16488 GCA_028565735.1 Pinacopodium congolense
GACATAATAGAAGAGAGAGAGAACCAATGACAGAAGAGAGATAGTTGAAGGAGAAAAAAAGGAAGAAGGACATGATAGAAGAGACAGAGAGTTAAAGAGGAAGAGAAGAAGAAAGAAAAGGAAGATGAGGGTAAGAGTTCAAAGAATCCACCTAGGTTGTTCGCTAATCCCAATATGCAATCATATAAGCCTAGGATAATATACCCTCAAAGATTTAAGAATACACACCTTGATAAATAATTTGGAAACTTCTTGGAAATGTTTAAGAAGCTGCATATCAATATTCCATTTGCAGAGGCAATTGCTCAAATGCCTTCATATTCAAAATTTTAAAAGGAAATCCTATCCAGGAAGAGAAGATTAGAGGAGCACAAGACTGTGAAGCTAAATAAAGAATGTGCTGCTATCCTGTTAAAGATGTTACCTCCAAAGCTCAAGCACCTTGGTAGTTTCACCATTTCTTATACAATTAGTAGCTTACAGATAGATAGGGCTTTGATAGATCTTAGATAAAGTTTTAATCTCATGCTCTTATCTATTTTCAAGAAACTAGGATTAGAAGAACCCAAACCAATGACATTCTTATTGCAATTAGCTGATAGATTTGTAATCTATCTAAGAGGAATCATTGAGGATGTTCTAGTGAAAGTCGATAAATTTATCTTCCTTATTGATTTCCATATCTTAGATATGGAAGAAGATAGCACAATACCTATCATTTTAATAAGACCATTCATAGAGGAAAGCTCATTCTCACACTTCAAGATAAAGAGATTGAGTTTAATGTATTTAGAGTAATGAAGCATCCCTCCATCCTGGATTCATGTAAATTCATTGGAGTTCATTCTACCATCATTCATTTTAGAAATATAGTGCATATTGATAAATGTTTATGGAGGAAAGCTCAATCTCAAACTTTAAGATGAAGAGATTGAGTTTAATATGTTTAGAGCAATGAAACATCCCCCCTGTATTCTTGTTACTTCATTGGAGTTTATTCTATTTCAATTGATCCATTCAAGTATTTTTGCTTAGATTCATTACAGTAGGCTTTAATTCATTCAATTTCTTTGGAAGTAGAGGAAGAGAAAGTCAAAGAAGCATTGGTGGAATTAGAAGTGGGAAAGGAAACCTCTAATTGGATTCAATATAGAAGGTTTAAACCTCTAGATAGGCCAATTGAATCCCTTCCAAGGCTATCAATTAAGGAGTCTCCAACTCTTGAGCTAAAACCTCTTCTTTCTTATTTGAAATATGCCTTTTTGTGACCACCATCGCAAATCATTTCATCATTATTGATTGATAAGATAGAGGAAAGATTGTTAAGAGTGCTTAAAGAGTATCAGAATGCTATAGAATGTTCTAACATTAAATGATTAAGCCCTTCTATTTGTACTCATAGAATATTCATGGAATAAGGAAGTAAACCTTTAGTCCAATTGCAAAGTAGACTGAATCCAAACATGAAGGAAATGATTAAGAATGAAGTAGTTAAACTCCTGGGTGCTAGTATTATCTGCCTGATTTCTAACTCTACATGGGTTAGTCTAGTAAAGGTAGTACCAAAGAAGGGAGGAACTACTGTCATAAAGAATGACCAAGATGAACTTATTACCATAAGGAAGTAACTGGTTGGTGTATATGCATTGACTATCACAAGTTAAATGATTCCATATGAAAGGATCACTTTTCTTTACCCTTCATGGATCAAGTAATTGAAAGATTTTATGGGGATAGTTTTTATTGTACTTTAGATAGATACAGTAGATAATTATTATTGTTGCCTCAAAGGACCAGGAAAATATGACATTCATTTATCCTTATGGAACCTTTGCATATAGACACATGCCTTTTCGGCTTGTGTAATGCCACCTGCAACTTTTTAATGTTGTATGCTAGTAATTTTTGCAGGTATGATTGAAACATGCTTCAAAGTGTTTATGGATGACTTTTCAATATTTGGTACATCGTTAATTGCATGTTTGGTAAATTTTGATAAAGTTTTGCGAAGATGTGAAGAGACTAATTTAGTCTTAAATTGGGAAAAAATTTCATTTTATGGTGCAATAGTGCATAGTTTTGGGCCATAAGATTTAGAGTAAGGGAATTGAAGTAGATCTAACAAAGATTGAAGTAATTGCTCAACTTCCACTGACTAATTGAATTAGAGAAATTCACAATTTTCTCAGACATGCTGGATTTTATAGGCACTTTGTCAAGGATTTTTCTAAGATAGAAAAGTCCCTTACTAAGCTTTTGACTAAGGACACAATCTTTAATTTTGATGATATGTTTATAAGTTCCTTTCAGTTATTAAAGGAGAAGCTAACTAGTGCATCTATTTTGGTATCACCTGATTGGTCTCTTCCTTTCAAATTGATGTGTGATGCAAGTGACTTTATAGTTGGTGCATCATTAGGAGAAAGGCATGGAAATTTTTTTCTTTCAATTTATTATGCAAGTCGCACTTTGAATGATGTTTAAAAAAATTACACCACCATAGAGTAAGAAATTGTTAGCAATTGTGTTCATTTTTGACAAGTTTTAGTCCTACTTAGTGCTTTCAAAGATTATAGTCTATGCAGACCATTTTGCTTTGAAATACTTGATGAATAAGCTAGATGCTAAGCCACATTTGATTCAGTGAGTTCTTCTCTTACAGGAGTTTGACATCGAAATCAGGGATAAGAAAGGAAAAGAAAATTTTATGGAGGATCATTTATCTCGTTTGGATGAAATAGTTATAAAGAAAGAAGAAGACCAAAATATCAAGGAGGTTTTCCTGAGGAGCATTTACTAGCCATTCTTACATTACCATGGTATATGGATATATTGAATTATTTAGCTGGTAACATTATACCTCTTGACTTCTCGTGCCAACAAAATAAGAAATTATTTTATGAAATCAAGAAATACCTTTGATACGATCCTTTTCTTTACAATATATATGTTGATAGAGTCATTCGTAGATGTATTTCTACTGAAGAAGTGTCATCTATCTTAATTCATTGTCATTCAAGAGAAAACAGAGGACACTTTGTCCCTACTAGACCTGCACATCATGTTGGAGTGTGGTTTCTATTGACCTAAATTGTTTAAGGATGCATTTCATTTTGTTAAGTCTTGTGACAATTGCGAAACGGTCAAAAACATTTCTTTGAGACATGAGATGCCACTGAATAATATTTTGGTTTTTGAAATTTTTGATATTTGGGGTACTGACTTTATTGGACCTTTCCCTTCATCATACTCTAATTAATACATCTTAGTGGCTATTGATTATGTGAGTAAATAGGTTGAGGCAGTTTCCATTCCAACGAATGATGTAAAAGATGTAGTTAATTTTGTTAAGAAGAACATTTTCACTAGATTTGGAACACCAAGAACAATCATAAATGATGGGGGAACACATTTTTGTAATAAGCAATTCGATTCCATTCTTTTAAGGTATGGTGTTACCCATAAGATTGCTACTCCTTACCATTCTTAGACTAGTGGTTAATTCAAAATTTCAAATTGAGAAATCAAAAGAATTTTGGAAAAGATTGTTAGCTCTTCAAGAAAGGATTAGACATTTAAGTTGGACGATGCACTGTGTGCATATCTAACTGCATATAAAATGCCCATTGGAATATCTCTTTACAAGTTGGTATTTGGTAAGGCTTGTTATTTGCCTATTGAGTTAGAACATCATGCCTATTGGGCTATTAATTTTCTTAATTTTAACTCAATATAGGTTGGAGAAGAAAGGCTTTTTCAATTAGATGAGTTAGATAAGTTTCGTGTTAATGCTTATGATAACTCAAAATCGTATAAAGAATGAGTCAAAAGATGGCATGATAAGCATATCATTCAACGAGAGTTTCAATTTGGTGATAAGGTCTTGGTTTATAATTTAAGGTTGAAGTTATCTCTAGGTAAGCTAAGATAAAGGTAGATAGGACCATATAAAGTGACCAAGGTTACCCATTTAGAACAGTTGAAGTCACTAATGGTCACTCAACTCTCAAGATAAATGGGCAAAGAGCAAAGTTGTATGTGCCTAGTTCAGTTGAGGAGTCTTTTGAAACTCTTTCACTATTTAATCCTCATTGAACTAGGAATTATGTATGATTTTGTTTTACTTTGTGTGTTAGGACCTTTCATTAATGTTTTGAAGCCCTTTTAAGCGTGTTTGAATTAGGTTAAGTGTGCTTCCTTTAGTATTTCCTTAGTTTGGTTTAATTTAATTTTTATTTATTTTTAGAGTGTTTTTTATCTTAATTTTAAAGAAATTTTATGAACAATCCAATCCTTATTGTAAGGATTTCATTTAGGGAGGTTTTTGTTGCGAATTTGGAAGCAAAATAAACTATTTAGGTATTGAGCAGATCATTAACGATGGTTTCAGAGACCATTGTTAAAGGATGGTTGATCTCTTTCTTCTGAAGCATCAACGACGGTCTGCTCATCTATTAAGGATGTCATTGAAGCAAAAATAGCTTGCCATTAAAGGATGAAACAACATTTTTATTCATCATTTTTCATTGTCTTCTTCCCTCTTCCCTTCCGCGCCTCCTATTCAACCCTTAAGCTTCAATTCACCATATCTTCCTCATTTCCTAACTAAATCATGTGCTTTTGGTGTCCATTTGTCACATTTTCAGCCCTCTACATGTATCTATCCTGTATCTATCCTCTAATCATTAAGAAAATTCATAGATTTCTCCAAAAATTGTCTAAACTATTTAAATCACTATTTAACCCTTAAGATACAATTTTTTCAATTTTCTCTTAATATAGACTTCCATTTGATTGGGTTTTGGTATCATTGTGTTTAGAATTTAATTATCTTTTAATTGATACAATTTCATTCAATATTGTTATTATTGAAAATCAAGAATAACTTTGTTTTGATTTTGTGAGAGAACTCTAGTCAGCCTTTAAAATTGTTTAAAGCTCAATTAAATCATCAATCACCTAATCCTTAGCTAATATTCAAATTTAGTAATTTTTAGAAAATTTTTAAAGTAATTAAAAATTAATTTTAAAGTTTTAAAACTGATTAGAATAATTTAGCAATTTTCAAGCTTTTAATCAAATTATTTGGATTTTTCTAGATAATTGTGTTCTAATTAGCCTATCAATTAACCGTTTCCCTGTGGAATCAACATTTGGAGTTTAAAATACTCCATTTTATTACATGTTTGATAGGTACACTTGCCTTATCACGTTGTTTTTCAAAATAAATTAATTGTGGATTTCAAAGTAAAATCATTTCAATTTTCATAATCACTCAACCAACGTGCAACAATAATCAAAGGGGTTGAATTCAGTATTTAAAAAAATTTCTTAACAAATTAAACTTACCACCAAAGATAATTCAATTCAAAGAAATATGCAAACGATAATGCCAAATCGACAACAAGTAAACTAATAGACAAAACAAACAACAAGTAATAAGTAAAGAGGAAAAGGAAGAGAAAGGCATAAAGGTTTATAGAAGTTCACCTACCCCAAAGGTAGACTACATCTTCTCTCCCACTACTTGTTGGATATCGTTCTTAACTAACAAATAAAAAAAATTACAAATTTTCTTCTAAGATAAAGAGTAACTTTTACAACAATCTTTTTAACCAAGGTTAAGAGAAACCTAATACAATCTTGATTCACAAGGATCAAGAGGAACCCAATATAATCTTGTTTCTAAGGGTGAAGAGGAACCCAAACAATCTTACTTTCTAATGGGTGAAGAGTAACCCTTTACAAACATAACTAAAATACATTATTTTGTTTCCCACAAAAAAAATCCCAAACTTAGGCTACTGAAGCCTCAACTCAAGCTTACATAGCTTATGAAAAACATGGTCATAATAAATTGAAGAAAAGGTTCAAATGCAATCATTATAATGCTAATGCCTTATGCAATCTCTAATGCTCATAAAAACCATAAGACAATACAATTAAAAAATAATGAATAACTTAATTCAAATCTTCTTTATCTTGGATGAAGAGTAACCTAACAATTCAAATAACCTCTTCACAGGTAACTAAGAACACTTATAGATATGTTTCACTTAAAGCACATTTAAACTAAGGCTCCAATAATTTCACTAATGATATGAATGCTTAATGAAACTATTGAAATCTTAATCAAAATTAAAATGATAGATTTGATGCACTTATAACTTGTATGAATGATGATTCACAATCTAAACAGTTACACATACAAAATCTAGACAGAATTGAATGATACGATCACAAATGCTTCTAAACAATTGAATAAGCATCTAAAAATTTATTTAAATAATCAATGATGCTCTTGAGGACTTAAACAAATAGTTTTGGAAACAAACAATTAATATTTAAATTTCCAAATATATAAGTGAAAGCTAGTTCACGAAATCTGGACAATTTAAAGCACTTTATAAATTTGGAGTCTAAACAGAAGATATAAGTCCTTTTAAATCAAACTAAAAATACTTGGATAATCTTGATATTATAAAAAAATAACCACAACAAGTTTGGACACCGTAAATTGATTTAAAAGATGAAGTTAGCACATGAATAGAAAAACAGAAACATATTAGGTATATCTAGAAAAAGAATTTTAAAATAACTGAACAGAACTTCAAAAAATTCCAAAAAAATATTAAACACATTCTATGACACTTGAGTAAATAGAAAATAATTATTTCATAATTTTAGGAATAGATTAAATTATCAAGAACCACTTTCAAATTAGGAACAGAAAAATCTAGATAGTTTCAGTGTATCTAAGAAGAATAGACTCAAAACCTATGAAATAATCTTTCAAAAATTGAAAAAAAAATTAACCAAACTCTATGAAACTTAGGTAAATAGAAAACCATGATTTCAAAATTTTAGAAACAATTTAATATATCTAGAAACAATATCAAAGACAAATAAGAACAACTAGACACAGTTTGATGTGGTTGATAGTTTAAGCTCGAATTTATAAAAAACAATTACCCTAAAAATTGAAACTATGATCAGTGAACCTTTTAAACACTTGTTCTAACATAAAAAAATAAATTTGCACTAAAAAAAGATTAAAATAGATAGGAATGAAAGTAAACCAAAACAGTGAGAAGTAGAGACAACTTGGAAATTTAAAGATGATTGATCTCTCAATTGTGATTATGGTGCTTGAAAATATGTTTTTAGAGTGTAGAGAGGTTGTGTAATGTGCTTCTAAACAATTTAGTTTTTTTAAATTAACCTAGCCGTCTTGAAGCTTAAAATGTTTTTCATGTAAGAAATGAAATAAAGAGCTGTTGGACAAGGAGTTAAACGTCGGGTCATAGGGGTTAAACTGCGCCATTGTGCTCTTTGCAAATTGCCATTTTACTCCAAAAAATGCAAGCCTATGGCTCAAGTTAATTCCAAACCATTCCAAACATTACCATAATATAGAATAGGACTTCAAACAAGTTTTAAGACAAAATTTGAGACCATATAACAAATCAACATGATTTAATAAGTTAAAAAATAGTGGATTTGCCTATGTTATGAAACTTGTTATTCATAAACAACTTTAAAACCTTTTCAAACATTCCATAAACCAAAATTTACATTACTTTATAAAAAAAAAAATCGAACATACTTAAACAACTTAAACACATCAAAAGGCATACATTAAATCAAATCATGTTGATTCTACTTGATTATGTAATATTTACTTACATGTCATTCTAATTAAATTCCTAATATGTCAATGTCATAATCAAATTCAATTAATCACTAAAACCATAATTCAGCTCTTATATTCCTATATGCAAATATTCATGCATATATGTCATACAAATAGGAGAGTCCTTTTCAAACATTGATTAGGATCAAGTTTATGACATTTACATTATAAGACACTTTTCTAAACCTTCCTAAGCTTGATTTTCTTTTCTTGATCATCAAACTTGATCTTCAATAGTTATCCTTTGATCTTTGATCACCCAATCCTTGAGTTCCTCTACCTTAGGCTCCAACACATAATTATGCACTTCAAACATTTACCTACCTTAATTATACATCAAAACTCAAACATTAGTGCTAATAATGTTTTGTCGTCATCAAAACACATGATTGGAACATCTTCAAATAAACAATTATTACTATTAATGGTTAAGTTTTAATGTGTAAATAAGATAGGAAAATGCAAGTTGTTCAAGTTAACATTAAAGCTCAAGATTGGTGCTTTAAGTGAAGAATAGAAGAGATCAAACATGGATGAAAGGATAAAGATTAAAGATTAAGTGATGAGCGAAGATCAAGCAAAGAAGATCAAGTTTGGATAGGTTTAGGAAAGTGTCTTAGTAATGTAAGTTCCCCAAACTTGATCTTCATCAATGCTTGAAAGGGCTTTCACATTTGCATGAAATTTTGGCATATCATTTTCATATAGGATTTAAATTGTGGTTTTAGCAATCAATTGAATTTGAATATGGCATTAACATGTTAGGAGTTGATCTAGAAAGACATACAGACATTAAGATGTATAATTAAGATGTAATGTCATAAATTATGTTAATTTATGCCTCTTACTAAGTTTAGGTGAATTAAAGTGTTGTTTAAGGTTATTTATATGTGTTTGAATTTGTTTAAATATAATTGTTATGTGAATTTTAGTTTATCAAGTGTTTAAATTTTTTTTAAAGGTGTTTAATAATGAAAATTTTTGCAATCAAGGCAATTGTTATGTTTGTATTAATTGAAATATTTTGATGATCCAAATATCCTTGATATATGCTTTGAAACTTGTTTAAATTATTAATTAATGTTTGAAATTTGTTTGTAAAGGTTTGGTTTTAATTTAGAGCATGTTTTATGTTTTCTAGACCTTAAATGGTGGGTTAACATATCATCAACGACACCCCAAATAACGGCTGTTAGTGCACTCTGTCTCCAGGACCCGTCGTTGAAGTCCCTGTCATTGTAATAACCCGTTTCGTTTTTGGTTTTTCAATGGTATTTTGATCCAAATGGATAGTTCTTGTTTCTAACATCTCTAACTCCTTCCAAACCCTACATATACCATTCCTACACATTTCTTGATGCTCTGAAAATTACTTTATAAGATCAAAATCTCTCATACACTCAAGCTATCTTTATTTCTACACTATCTTCATCCTGCTTTGATTTTTGTGTTTTAAATCAATTTCTAATGCTGTAAAATTTTTGGTTTTAGTTTGATTGGACATAGAAAATTTTCACTAAGCTTGCTATTAAATTTTTAAGTGATTGATTCGTTTGTTTCAAGATCACAACACTTTGTTCACCAAAATTATCTCTGTGTTAAGTCATCCTTCATTCATCTCAATTTTCACTGATCAAAACCATTTTTTGTGTAACAAATTTATTGTTTTCTATTTTTTTAAGTTTCCATGAGTGTGCTAGAATTTTTTTTTCAATTTTTTAAGTAATTATATTGTTTGTTTAAGCTCAAATTTGCAGGTTACTCCAAAGCTGTCTAGGTTGGTAGTTCTTATCTTGCTCTTGTTTTAATCCACCTATTTGATGCGTTAAATTTATTTTTCTTATTGAGATTTGATTTTAACTAATATAGTAATGTTCCAATAGAATTATTGTGATGATTTCATGCCATTTAGTTTGTTTAAAACATTTGTTTTTAGGCTGGTGCAATAAAGATTGCATATTTTGACAAATTGCATGCTATTGTGTTCAATCTAATTTTTGGTGAGTTAAAATAATTTTTATTGCCTCAATTTTAATTTTTTTGATCTATTGATGTGATAAGAGACTTTCCAAATTGTTTAATTGTCTCTAGAAAATTCAGAATCGTTTTTGTAATTTGAGCTTCATTAATATACTATTAAAGGTATGCTTGGTGACTTTTATTAAGAAATTGATTGTGTCATTTGTTAGGTGTGATTAAGGCCGCTTTTGTCATTAAAAATATTGTTTAAAGGTTTCTCTTGATCTTTGGAAAATAATATTTGATTTTCATTAATATTTGGATGCGAATTGAATTTATTTATGCCATGTATGAGCATTAAAGATTGCATAAGGCATAAGTATTGCATTAGTTGCATTTGAGCCTTTTCTTAAATTAATTTTCATCAAGTTTTTGATAAGCTATATAAGCTTGAGTTGAGGCTTTGGTTGCCTAAGTTTGGAGCTTGGTTTGTGGGAATAATTGTTGTATTTTGTTTTATTTGGTAGGGTTACTCTTCACCAATTAGAAAGTAAGATTGGTGGGTTCCTCTTGACCATTAGAATTCAAGATTGTTGTTTAGGTTCCTCTTGACCCTTAAAAATAAGATTGTTGGGTTACTCTTCATGCTTCAAGTAAGATTATAAAGGTTCCTCTTGACCTTGTAAATAATATTGTTATAAGGGTTACTCTTCACCCAGTTAAAGTAAGATTAGTTTTTAGTAAATTTTCAATGAGTAGTTGGAGAGAAGATGTAGTCTATCTTTAAGGTAGGTGAACCTCTATAAATCGGTGTGTTCATCTCTCCCTTTATCTCTTTAAGTTTATACTTATTGTATTTATATATTATTGATTGAATTTGATTAAAATTGGCATAAACATATCATTCCATTTAGGTTGAATTTTGGTTAGAAATTGCATTTAGTTAAAATTAGCCTAAGGTGTTTAAAATGATTAATTTGGAAAGAAAAGTTTCAACACCCAATTCATCCCCCCTCTTGAGTTCCATAGAGCTTACAAGGTGAGCTTAATTTTTTTATTTAAAAGTAATTCAATTTTTAAGGAGTTGTAATGCATGAATGTAAGGGAACTTTAAACTTTCATAAACTTAAGGGAAGTTTAAGTTTTGAAGATATTGATGTCCATTGAGTTTTCAAAATAAGTTTTGGATATGTGATGATATTGAAGTACTTATTTTGAGTTTTCATGATAATGAATTTTGTTTTGTCATTTTTGTTATTATATAACAAGAAGAGAGTTTATAAGTGGTATTAAGAGAGTTTAAGTGGTGTTTAGAAATCTATGTGGTGTTAGAATAGAATAATTTTGATATTTTTTCTATCTTTATGTGTTCATAATATCATATGGTTTTATTATCATTAAAAAGTAGGAGATAAACTAAGGGAGGTTTTTCCTAAGTTTTGATGATGACAAAACAATCTTATTACTAATAAATTGTTATGTTTGGTATTTTGGAAAATTAGGTTTGAAGAAAAAGTGTTTAAGAAAGAAAATTTAGATCTTAAATGGAGTTCGTGAAGAACTAAAAGTTAAAGAGAAGGCTCAAAACCAAGATAGTGTTTTTAATAGTTCATATCTTGTAATTTTTATTATAATCTTATCTTGGTTATCTTAAAGTGTTTTAAAGGCTTAAAACATGCATGACGCATTCACATTTAGTGTTTATGCATATAAATTGTATAATCAAGAGCAATTATATGGAAAATATTTTTAATGATCTCCTTGATACACTAAAACTATTTAGAAAACTAGTTTAAAGTGAGTGAATGTTGAATTTTGTGACAAAGAAGTGTTTAATTATGTTAGTATATGTTTTGGGGTTGGTTGTATATATTAGAATGTTTAAAGTTTGTCAAAAACCAATCTCTACATAGACTGGTTAACCAATATGTTTGACTGATCATCCAATGTGTTATTTTTTATAGGGATTAATCAACTGGTAAGTTAGACTAGTCGACTAATGTGTTCAAGTGGTCAATTAATAAGTAAAAGAATCACATTCCAGTGGCTAGTTTCAATAGTAAAAAACAAATTGAATGATTTTTAATGTATTCTAACAACTATAAAATATTTAGTAGGTCAATTTTCACCTATCAATAGGTGTGTTCGAGTATGTGTTAGGAATTCAAGTGAAATAAAAATGAATTAAGAAATCATTTGGGTGTTCTTTTGAGTGTTTTGATGTTCTTTTATGATGTTTTTGTGCATACATAATTTGGTATGTTTATAAGCCCTTTTAAACACTTTGAGTTAATCAAGTGAGAATTATTAAAGTGTATTTTTTTGGGTAAAGTGATTGTGAGAATAAAAGGGTAAAGATTACTTCTGTCCTATAAAAAAGAGTGATTGTATAAGAATTGATCATCACCTGTTAAAGAAGATAATGTTAGTGAAATTTCCAACAAGGTGATAAGTCACCAAATCACTGTAAAATCAATTTATGCCTCTTTCCACTTATCTATTTAATTTTCAAGTTTATTTTAATACAAGTCATTTATTATGTTGTTTATTATATCTTTTTTTATAATACACATTACATTAAAATAGGAATTTTTAATTAATTATTAAGACGTAAAAAAACTTTATTGTCACCTAAGTCACACTGCCCTCTTTGGTTTCATATAGGGACCAATAATAATGAATAAATAGATGTGTTATTAAAAGGTAAGATGGAAAATAAAATGCACTTGTCGAGTAAGATAAAGTGTAAATTGCACTTGCCAAATTACCTGTGAACAAGCTTATATGAGGGTCTACATGGAATTAATTAGAAGTTTAATGTTGTGCGCTAAAGGCCAGTTTATCTTGTGTGTGACTATTTTTGCCAAATCATAATTAAGATAGAGTTAGGAGATATTGACTAGTGTTAATTGCATTAATTTGTATTTGAGTGCCTAATTAAATGTTGATTAGTGTTAGGGCAATCTGAGTGGTTGCTTGAAGAAATTACTTAAGGACAAGCAATTTTTTAAGTATGAGGGAATTGATATGGGTAAATTAGACATGTTTTATATTGTGTTTTTAAATTTTTTATCCATGTTAAAGTGTGAATTTATCCTATTTGTGATATACTTTGGTGAATTTTTAGGTATATGTTAAACTCAAGGAGTCAAGTGTATAGAAGAATGATTTTTACAAGAAAAGGAGGAAAATAATGATTTTTATTATAGGTGAAGGGCCATTTTGGTTCTTAAAAAAGTTAGAGAAAAGTTTGAAGATAAATATAGGTATAAATAGTGACCATTGGCTCCCCAAGAAGCAACTTTTCAATCCAACAAGACAAAAATAGAAAAATAATGGTTCACAAGAATGATATCATTTTGGTAGGTTTCCCATGTCATTTTATTTATGAAATTATGTGACATAAAGGTGATTTTTAAGGGAAAGTTGAAAAAACTACCTTAAATAGGGTTTTTAACCCTAATAGCTACCACACGCTAAGGAGATGCTTAAGTTTAGTTAGGTTTTCTTTCTTTTGAGTTTGATTTTCCTCTCAAGTTCTTCCTAGTTGTTAAATGCACGAGATTAAGTGATTCTAATATAAATTCAAGTGGATTTGATAGTAAGAATTATAATTCCATATTCGAGTTTAGGTTATATAGTTTTTATACTCTTTCCTTTCTTTCTTCTTATCAACTCTTTATTTCATTAATAAGAATGAGTTCCTATTTGTATCTTTGTGTTTATTGATGAATATGCATGACTGAATTTGTTATAGCTAAAGCTAGGGTAGTAGATGGATTTGATCTTATTCCATATCTGTTCTTGAATGCTTGAATGATTGTTATCTAATTAAGTGTTTAATTTTTCTTTTTTAGATTAGTTAGATTTAATAAATAGTTAAAGGATCTATGAACATTGACTCTTATTTGTTAGAATAATTAATAAAAAAAACCATTGAATTGATAAATAACCTACTTTAGTTCTTTGTGAGGGTTTTAGATCTAATACCTTATGTTTGAGCTTCTTCCTTTCTAATCTAATTTATTTACATAACCAAGAAGATATATTGCAATTAAGATAGATAGGATTTTACCAAGGCCATTGTTTTTTATTATGTATTCATAAAATTACCAAAAATCTATTCAACATTTAGATTTCCTCGTACTTGATTAATTGTTAAACACTAAAATGTTAGTTAGATCTTAACATTCTCTTTTAACAAGAATACAATGTTCGATGCAATCCTTTTTCACAGGCTAAAGGAGAACCTTTCACTCACTTCTTTTTTCTAGGCTCAAGAATAACCTCTTAACAACGAAAAATGGTTTAATTAATTCCACTTAGTGAATAAAATAGGCTTTAAGAGAAAGATGCAAGAAAAGAATATGTTAAAGCCTTCACACAATGATAAAAAAAAAGAGTAGGAAAAATACTTTTCTTAGAAAGACCACAAACAATTCATAAGATAAAATATAGCCTTCCAAAACTGCTTTGAAAAATACTTCGTAAATCACCTTCGAAAACTGAAAAAACTTTGATAAGATCTTTGCATAACGCTTGTTAAAACACCTGTCACTCTTGAATATACTTGTTAAAAACTCTTATATTTAACATATAAAACAGACTCTATTTGTACTAATAAAATTTTCAACTATCCGTTATATAACAACATTATATAAACATTGTCCAACAGACAAAAATCAACATGATAAAGGTTTAATGAAGTGAACGTTATGTCATCTAGTGAATCATGTTTTTATTTGCAAAATTCACAACATTCTTTCAATCGATAGTCATAGTTCAGTCAATCGATAGGCCTTCGGCTTGTGTTCGGTCGACCAATCTAAGTCATTCGATCATCTGACCTAGTTCATTAGGTCAACCTGTATCAAAACCAAAACATATTTTCTTCCGAATGCAAAAGATTAAACCACTCAATTTTAAATCCTTTCCTTTAAATAGTAAATATCTTAACTTTATGCAAACTTAACCATTCGAGATAATCATCAAGAGGATAAAATTAAAATAAACACATAAACCTCTTGATTATGCTCCTATATGCATATTCTAAAATATTTATACATGAATGATCGATTATAAGCCTCTTAAAAATACTAAATTAAATTGAGCAAAGTTTATGTTAAACAACACAAAAATAAACTTATTCTTCAAACTTGAGTCTTCATATGAATTTCCATTTTCAAATTTAAGGCTCTTCAAAAGATCAAACCTGAGCTATGTCCAACCTATCTTTCAACATACTCAAAAGCACAAGCATTAGTAATATAATTTGTTTTGTCATTACTAAAATAAGGTGGAGCATCCTTGATTTAAAAACATTGGTTGAAGAAAAGTTTTGATTGAGTAAGGCTTCAAATCCTGAAATATTTAAATTTATTTGCTCATGTTATAATTATTTTAAGAATAAAATTTGATTTTTGCATTTATTAGGTCTTTACTACCTGTTATTCTTTCTAAGGAAATGATATTGCTTCCTTTATCTTGTATGAAACACATTAAAAAGGAAGATTTGATGGAGGTGAGTTGAATTATATGAAAATTGCTATACAAATACTGTTAACTGTTAAATTAGTACAATTTCAATGCCTGAAGAAAGTCAAATTAAAACTGCCTTATCCATTACAAGTAAGCATTTGATGTAGGTATCATAAAATTCCAGCTAATTCTTAAAACAAAATTTAGTTATAAAGTAAATTGAAAGAGCAAAGTTGAAAATATGAAAGAAACAGTATCATTTTTGTAAATGTTAAAACTACATGGCTCCCTCTAAATAGCCCTCTTATGGCTCTCCTCATTAATTAACATGAAAGATAAAATTTTAACAATTGATTACAAATTACGAAAGTTAATGGAACAAATATTAAAATTTAACCATAGGGGCATATTGGGTAATTTTGTAGCCAGCTCCCTTATCTCAATAAACGAGAACGGATCTCTCTCCATGTCACCATCGATGGCTAACAGCCAGTAAATAGGAATTGATCTATCTCGGTGTTGCCATTGATGGCTGATGGCTAGCAAACAAGACTTGATCTCTCTTTGTGTTGCCATCGATGGTTGACTACCAAATTCTTAACCTCGCTTCTACCAAAAACTTGTATAGGCTTCTTAAACACAGAGTCATGTCGATTGAAAAAGAATATGACAATAAGTGGAAGAAAAAGTTAGAGTTTTAATATTTTAGTCTGCTCTGCATCTTTGCATTCATCTAGAAAAAGTTAAGGTTTTAGTGTTTTCTTCTGATATACGCCTCCACCTTCGTCTAGACTCCTCAATTAGAAAAAGCAGAAAAATTAAATGTGAAAGTTGTAGTAAGTCAGTACCATTATTTTTTAGTAAGTATTTATAAATGTTTTTGGCCTTCTAATTTTTGTATATGTGAATGCATGGTACCGTGAGTAGGATACGTGATCGTCTGTCTAATGCACAATGGAATGTATGACTATATCTTGGATGGCAAGAATATTTTAAGATGATGTAAATTTGTCTATTAATACTTGTACCATGTGAATTTGAAATATGTATCCATTAGCGTGACACGTTTTATACAGTGCTTGTACACTTTAATTATCTTAGTAATTGATGCATTTGAATATGTGGTATGTTATGTACGAAGGCATAAAATGCTTGGAAAAGAAGAAAAAGGCATAATATTTGATATTATACTATTCAATTCAAATTGGGGTGGTTGTTTAACGTGGCTATCGTTGTTGTACAATCTAAAAGTACTTGTGGTATGATTTTTATGAAGTTTGTTATGTGATACAGTTGCATGTAGTCTTTGGTATACATCATTGTATAAATTGTGTTAGTAGTGTTGCATGTCCCATGTA
>JAOXYD010249702.1:0-16487 GCA_028565735.1 Pinacopodium congolense
GCTTGATTGAAGAAGATGTTATCCTTCATTTGCTTGATTTGGAGTCCGAGAAAGAAGTTAAACTCTCTTATCATTCTCATCTTGAACTCCCTACATATAAACTTAGTAAACTCTTGACATAATAAGTTGTTAGTAGCACAAAAAATGATGTCATCCATATAAATTTGAATAATTAACAAATCCTTTTTTCCTTTCTTAATAAGCAAAGTAATATTGACTTTCCCTTTTAAAAATCATTTTCAAGTAAAAATGCACTTAATATATGATATCATACTTTAGGTGCTTGTTTTAAAACATATAAAGTTTTGGATAATTTAAAAATGTGATTAGGTACATTATATCTTTCAAAATAGGGGGTTACTCAATATAAAATTCTTCTTATATAAAACCATTTAAAAATGCACTTTTAACATCCATTTGAAACAATTTAAAACCCATATAAGATACAAATGCAAGCAAAAGTCTAATGGTTTCTAATCTAGCTACGAGGGTAAAAGTTTCATTATAATCTATTCCTTTTTCTTGGTTATACTATTGGGTCATGAATCTGACCTTATTTCTAATAATATTTCCTTGTTTATCTAAATTTTCCTTGAATACTCATTTAGTATCTATTATTGAATGATTGTTAGGTCTAGGCACTAAGTTCCAAACCTTATTTCTTTCAAATTGGTTTAATTCTTCATTCATAATAAAAATCCATTTTTTATCATCCAAGGCTTCTTTAATAGTCCTAGGTTCAATCTTTGAAATAAATGCACGATGCAATAAATTAAAATGAGAGTGAGTAGTTACCCCCTAGTGGATATTACATATTATTTAGTTGGAAGGATGATCTTTCTTGCATTTACAATATCTTAGTAGCTCTTCATCCCTCCTTTCTTTACTTGGTTTAATGATTTGCTCTTGAGATGTTTATACTTCGTCTTCAAGTGATAGGTTCTAAATGCTTGGATAAATTTGTATCATCATTTTCAAACACTCTCTTTCTTTTGAAGGAGTTAGTCTCATCAAATAGAACATGTATAGATTGTTCTACAACATGAATGATTTTGTTAAAAGCTCTATATGCTTTACTAGACAATGAATAACCTAAGAAGATGCCTTCATTTATTTTGGATCAAACTTGCCCAAAATATCTTAAGTATTTAAGATATAACATTTGCAACCAAATAATTTGAAATAACTAATTTTAGGTTTTTTATCATTCAATATTTCATAGGGCATTTTATCCATTTTATATCTTATATTCACTCTATTAATGACATGACATGCAATGTGATTACTTTATGACATGCACATGTGACTACTTCAGCCTAAAGGTATTTAGGTAAATCATACTCATTAATCATAATTTGATATATTTCTTGTAAAGATCTATTCTTTCTCTCTACTACATTATTTTGTTGTAGTATCCTAGGTACAAAAAAATTATGTGAGATGCCATAATCATCATAAAAACATTCAAATATGTCATTGTTAAATTCTCTACCATGATCATTTTTAATAAATGCAATAGACATATCTTTTTCATTTTGGATTTTCCTTGCAAAACACACAAATGATTTAAAACATTCTTCTTTTGTCCTTAAAAAAATAATGTAAATCTACTAAAGTCATTAGCAATAACAAAAGCATATGACTTACCGCCTAAGCTAGCTACTCTAATATGACCAAAAAAATTCATATGAAGTAATTCAATATGACTTACAGCCTAAGCTAGCTACTCTAGTTCCAAATAAATTCATATGAAGTAATTCAAGTGGTTTAGAAGATATTACCACGTTCTTGCTTGGAAAGGAGTTTCTTACTTACTTTCTCATTTATCATGCTCTATAAACTTTATGTTTTTCATACTTCATACTTGGAAGTCCTCTTACAAGTTGTTTCGAGTTAATTGTTGAACTAAAAATGGTTCCACTTTATTTTGGTAATGACAAAACAAACTATATTGTTAATATCTGTGTTTTTTTGTATATTTGAAAAATAGGTCGAATAAAGTTCAATACAATCAATCGAAGAATCTTAAAGGTTGGAAATGAAGAACTGTAAGAAGATATGAAGATTCAAGATTGAAGAAATAATTTTAGATATCTTTAAATGTAATTCTTACTTGGTTTTATTTTGGTGTTTTATTAAGAGGCTTATAAATTGAATGCATACACTCTTAGAATATGCATATAGATACATAATACGTTTGAAATTGATAAGTTGATGCATTTAGGTTTTGTATTTAGGTCGGTTGATCGAATGGACTAGGTTAGTCGACCAAATGACAGAAAAAGGTCCATCTGTCAACCAAATGACCTGGATCAGTCGACCGAAGCAAAGGATGAAAGTCTATCGGTCGACCAAACCAAAAGATCTGTCAACCAAATATAGCAAATGTTGTGAAATACACAGGTATCTTGTAAGATTGTATATTGGATAAAATCATTAACTATTAAATCATTGTGTTTTGTCCGTTGGACAACGGTAAGAATACCGTACATAACAGATAAGTAGAAAATGTCAAGTATAAATAGGTTGGCTCTTTGATATGTTGTATAAGGTCTTTTAACACAGAAAAATTTAGCATATACATGAGCTTTTATTTGGGTATTGCAAAAAGGTTTATTGAGGTTTATTATTTGAAAGTATTTTAGCCATTATTTTATCAAATATTCATTTGAATTCCCTTTTAAATATTAATCATTTACACTTGAGTTTTGATTTTGTGTGAATTATTTTTGTATATGTTTCTTATGTGCACCACTCTATTTAAAAATCTTCTTTTTATTAACCAAGTAAAATCAAGTTAAGGCATTTTTCGATGTATTATTATCAAGTGAAATTGAGAGGTTATTCTTGAACCTAGGAAAAAGAAGTGAGTAAAAGTTTATCTATTAACTTGTAAAAGGGATTGTATTAATCATTGTATTCTTGTTGGAAGTCCAATAAGAATGAAATCTCAACAGTGGTGTTAGGACTAGATTAGGACTAAGTGGATAGATCCAAACCAGAATAAATTTTGGTGTACTTCTTCCTTTCTCTACTCTTTTATTTTCTGCACTTATATTATTACAATTTATCTGATTGGGTGAATTTTCTTATACTTCCGTATTTATTATTTAAGAGTTATATTTAAGAATTTCTAAATTCTAATTCATCTCCCTCTTAGTGCCATAACAAACCCAACAATTGGTATCAGAGCGTGGTCTCACATAGACTTAATTCCAATGAATTAGTGAGTAAAGGTCATTTGACATAAATGGATAGCTTTGCTTCATCCTCTAGTTTAGAAGGTCATAACACACATAAAGCACCTTATTTTGATGGAAACAACTATTTAAATTGGAAGGTTAGAATGAGACATTTCTTGAGAAGTAAAAGTGTAAATCTATGGTTGTATGTCTCTCAAAAAATGACCTTACCTTTGAAGATGGTAAGAAACCAATTAGTGCTCAAGGATGAAAATGAACTAAGTCTTGAAGAAAAGAGGTTAGTATCCCTAAATAGTAGAGCTATGCATGTCTTATTTTGTGCATTGAGCATAGAAATATTTAACATAGTTTCTATGTGTGAATCTACCTATGATATTTGGCACACTTTAAAAATTATGCATGAAGGTACAAATCAGGTAAAGGAAGCAAAAATTAGAATACTCATACACCAATTTAAATTATTTAAGATGACTCAAGATAAAAACATTTCTTCAAAGTATGCTCGTTTCAATAATCTTGTTAGTGCTTTAAAGGGTCTAGGTAAGACCTACTCCAATACTAGGCTTGCTAGGAAAATCTTGAGATCTCTACCAAAGACGTGGGAACCTAAGGTGACGGTGCTACAAGAAACAAAGGATCTAAACATCTTATCATTTGAAGAACTGATTGGTTCTCTACTTACCCATGAGATGGTACTAAAAGACACTCAAGAAGAAGTTATACTTAAAAAGAAGAACATCACCTTTAAAGCAACAAAGAAAGATGAAAGCAAGAATGAAGAATCATCTTATGGAAGTGGTGAAGAAGATTTCGTAGAACTCATCACAAGAGGTTTAAGGAAGCTCATTCGAACAAAAGCTTCAATCCATAAAAAGGAAGGTAAGTATTCTAGGACCAAATTATCAAATGTAACATGCTTTGAGTGTGGTGATAAAGGACACGTAAGGTCGCATTACCCACACCTTCAAGAAAGCGAAAAGGAAGAAAAGAAGGAAAGGAAGGAAAAGAAGAATTACAAAAAGAAAGAATTAAAGGCGGGATGGAGCGAGTCAAGCGAATAGAAAAAAGAAGAGATAGTCAACATGTGTTTTGTAGCCCAAAATGAGGTTTGTACTCCTAACTCAAATGATGAGGTTGAGGTTAAATATACCTATGAAAAACTGTTAGACTTTGTAGGAAATTTGGCTAAGAAAAAGAAGGTCTTACATGATAAAAACTTGGAATTTATAAAAATAATAGATGAATACAAAACAGAAAATGATAATCATAGGAAATACTTAGACTTAATAATCAAAGATAATGATGAACTCTTCAATAAAAACATGGCTTTAAAGAAATAGGGAGAAACCTTTAAAGAATCTCTATCAAGATTTACAAAAGGTAAAGAAAAGCTAGAGACAATGCTAAGTGTTCAAAAGATGGCTAATGACAAACATGGTCTGGGATATAATGGAGCATAGTCTAGTAAGAATATTTTTGTAAAATGTAAGAACTTGGAAGATGATCTTAAATTTATTCAAAACACACCATCTTCAACTAGAACTCATTTTAGAAATTATGTATTTATGTATACATCAAGACCTAAAATACTTTTCAACGAAAACTCAACAATACTATAACCTTTATCCAACCAAGGCAAAAATCTTCTCAAAATTTTTATTATAAACCAAAGAAGACATATTATGACGTACCCACCCCGGTATACCTGCCCCGACTCTTTGTCACATATGCGGTTCCAAAGGTGGTCCCACAAGATATTTGTGACGTACTTGCCCCGGCACTTCGGCCACGTATGTGGTCCTACAAGCATATCACTATTGGGCATATAGTTTTCTTTCGCTTCCCACACCACTCGAACCTAAGACCTATCCCTTCTTATGTCATATGCTCCCTAATGACATAAAAAGGGACAGGTCTTAGGTTCGAGTGGTGTGGGAAGTAAAAGAAAACTATATCTGCAATGACGTAAAAAGAGATAGGTCTTGGGTTCGAGTGGTGTGGGAAGTGAAAGAAAACTATATGCCCAATAGTGATATCCTGTAGGACCGCATTAATGTGACGTACCCACCCTGGCACTTCCGCCACGTATGCGGTCCCACAGGCATATCATTATTGGGCATAAAGTTTTCTTTCGCATACGTTATATCCTATAGAACCGTATGCGTGGCCGAAGTGTCGGGGCGAGTACGTCACATTACTTGCTTCAATGGTACACACCATGCTCCCAATGCCTTAAGAAGGGATAGGTCTTGAGTTCGAGTGGTGTGGGAGGCGAAAGAAAACTATATACCTAATAGTGATATCTTATGGGACTATATTCGGAACCGCATACGTGGCCAAGGGCCAAAGCGGGTATGCCGGGGTGGGTTCGTCACGCATATAGATGATTCACTCCTCTATTTTGTTCTTATTATGAATGATATGGTCATATAAAATACTTTTGTTATAATCTCTTGAGGAAAGTAAATGCTTTATGGAATGGTCAAGAAAGGTACAATAACACTCATGGATACAAGATGATATGGATATCAAAAGTTTATTAAAATTTATTTGTGTAGGTACCGCAAAGAACGAAAAAGAATGATTGTCATTGTTGAACCAAGAGAAAAAATTAATAAAGATATGACGTCAAGTTCAAAGGTAACCAACTTTTAAGAAATGTGTAATAAAATTACTATGAATTAGGGTATGTCTGTTTGAAGATTTTTTTTTCTGTATGTGTGACCTTATGTTGGTCGTTCGACCGAATGCCTTTGTTCGGTCAATCGACTGATAGTCGGTTGACCGAATGCGTTCTTCAATCAATTGAATATCGGTCAACCGATCCTAAAAACATCGTGTTATACAGAACCTGTTTCCTCGTTTTCCTCCAACTCCTCTTCGCTCTTATTTCTCTTATCCTTCCGCCATTATCGCTATTCCCTGAGCTTCTCTCATGCCTTTTCTCCTTTGTTAAACCTAAAAATGCCATTGTCTAGCTCCTAAGTTCTCGAACTGTCCTCCTCTTCTCCTATTTCAAATGTATCTCCTCTCCTGGATGACTTCCCCTTCTCAGATGCATCTCCTCCTCTTTGCTCTGATTCCGGTGAGCTTTAGGCAACGATGAAGGGTCTAAACTGCTCTTGGTAACTCCCTTAACTGAAGCCCTCTATTCCTTAGCATCAATTAAGTATGGATTGCTTGATTTTGGCAGTTAGGGTTTCGAGATTAAAATTTCTGAATGGAACTGAAAAATTAGTATGAATCAGTTGTGTTTTCTTGTAACTAAAGGCATAATTACTCTTGTAAAACATCTAATTGCATTTGTACATGCTCAATTTTGTTTTCCCTTGTTTTCAAATTTTTTTGATTAGGGTTTATTCAAATTTCTGTCTAGTTTTGTGATCTTTCTAAAATTGACCCTTTTAAAATTTAATTAGATGCTCATTTAAAGCTTTTATGCAGTTAATTGCATTTGATTTATCTTAATTTTAAAATTCCCAAATTTCATATTTATAATTTAGGGTTTAATTAGTTTTCTGGATAATTTACTAAATTTTCAGTAAAATTAAAATGATTAAAACTCAATTAAATATTTATTTGAGACACTTGAATAATGATTTTTCCTAAAAATGCCAAAATTTCATATGTTCCCCAATATGTCTAGAAAACAATATCTAAAACCTATTGAAGTTAAATTTGCATGAGTCTAAGTGATTTCTTTTGTTAAATAAGTTTTCAATCAAATTCAGGTTTTAAAAGAAATTTTTTCTTGTAACTGTGAGATTAGTATGCATTTGAATTTATTTTAAAAGAACTTGGAATCTTCAATTGTCTTCAACTCTTAGAAATTTTTCAAATAAGTTTATTATTATAAAATTCAAGCTTGTTTAACTATATGTTACTCGTAAGCATAGCATGCTCATATAGAACCTTGTTTAGTTTTGGCTCTTTAAAAACCATTTAGTTATCCTTGATCGGTTGTATCTACAGATTATGTGATTAATTCTATCAGTTGGAACTGTTCATGTGCTTTATCTATTTCTAGAGTCTCTTTAGGTGCTTACTAGCCTTTTAAAGCCTTTTTTTTTCTACCTAACTTTTCACATTATGGTTAGGACTCGAGGCGGAAGTACCTTTAGGGGTAGGATATCTCCATCTAGTGGTTACCTAGATACTAGCTCTAATGATTACCAAGACTATTCCTCTAGAAAACTCTCTGAAAACTGCTTTATCTCACCTACCCACCTAGACACTTTCATAGAAAATGGTCTGGTTTAGTTTTTTATTAATCAAGTGTGAGAGCCTATCCTTACCCTTTCAGCTGAAACTTATCCTACAGCTATAAAACTTTTATGTTATAACATGAAAACTGTAAAGGAGAATGATGAGTACATCATCCTATCCAAAGTAGAAAATGTCCATATTTTTCTATCTAAAGACACCATAAACATCGTCCTTGGCATTCCTATCCCTTCTATCTTTACACACTATGACTGCATGTTAAATTTTGATGCTACCCACTCATTAGCCAAGAGAGTTCAGACTATATTTGAGTTAGTAAGAAGTGTATTACTAAAAAAACCAAAGGATGTGCGAGTTTTGAGTGTCATTCCCAAATTTCATCATTTGTTTATTAAATACAATTTTCTTTCCACTAGTGGTCACTACAATAACCTGTTTAATGATCTGTGGCTTCTATCTACTTTGATGCTTGGTGAGAACATCCATTTGGGTGATTTCATCTTGCATAATATCAATTTTTCTTAAGGAAAGAAACGAGGAAAAAACATTCCTTATCCTGCAATTTTAGGTCTCATCTTCCATTACCTTCACATTCCTCTTATGAAAGATGATTTTGAGTCCTATTCCTTTTTTTTTAATCATAACTCTCTAAAGCGCATGTGTTTTCAAACTATTGGTGGTTATATTACTTGACCTCATCAGTAACAACGTTTAATTCCCCCTGCTGATTTTGATGTACCTGTTCTGCCTATGATGACTCAGCCTACTTCTGAGCCCCTTAATGATGATGCCACTACTACTGCGCCAATCTCTTCTTATGATGTTGAGACTACCATCACTTTACTTCATTACAAGGTGGAACACTTGGAGGGTTGTCTCGACCAGCACACCACCTTACTTTGAGAGCACAACTCCCTACTTCGAGAGATTATCTCCTGATTTCCTCCTCAGGCTCCCTCAAATTCTTAGAGGATGTTTTTGTCTTTTAATTTATTTATGTATTTTTCTGTATGACACTCTTTTACTATGTATGACATTGACTATTTATGAGAATGACTCCTCTTATTTTGTATATTGATTAAAGTTTTACATGTATGGTTATGTGACAACCCCTTTGGTGATTCCAAAAAGAGAGAGAAGTGTGTGACATATATGATGAGATTATTTGTAACATATTGAGAGTGAGTTATATATATGATACGAATGAGGGGGAGCTAAATATTTGATATAAGAACTGTGTGATATATGTTATTGAGTTAATTATTTGATATGATGATATTGATGATGAAATGATCAAAATTGTTACCCATTGATTTTGTAATATTTAGGGGGAACTTTATGCTTTATTGTGTTTTAGTATCTTATGCTTTATCATGTATTATTACTTGGTTTTGTCATTACCAAAAAGGGGGAGATTTTTCAACCAAGGATGGTTCCACCTTATTTTGGTAATGACAAAACAAATTATATTGTTAATATATGTGTTTTTTAGTATGTTTGAAAGATAGGTCGAACAAAGTTCAATACAATCAATCGAAGAATCTTAAAGGTTGGAAATGAAGAACCGCATGAAGATATGAAGATTCAAGATTGAAAAAATAATCTTATATATGTTTAAATGTAATTCTTACTTGGTTTTATTTTGGTGTTTTATTAAAAGGCTTATAAATTGAATGCATACACTCTTAAAATATGCATATAGGTACATAATACATTTAAAATTGATAAGTTGATGCATTTGGGTTTTGCATTTAGTTCGATTGATCGAATAGGCTAAGTCGGTCAACTAAATGATCATGATCAATCGACCAAATGATAGATAACGGTCTATTAGTCAACAAAATGACCTAGATCGGTCGACCGAAGTAAAGGACAAAGGTCTATCTATCGACCGAGCCAAAAGATCAGTTGGTCGAATATAAAGAATGTTGCGAAATATATAGGTATCTTGTAAGATTGTACAATGGATAAAACAGTAAGTATTGGAATGTTGTGTTTTACCCGTTGTACAACGATAATAATACCGTTGCACAATGGATAAGTAGAAAATGTCAAGTATAAATAGGTTGGCTCTTTGTTATGTTTTATAGGGTCTTTTAACCCAAAAAAAGTGAGCATATACATCGACTTTTATTTGGGTCTTGCAAAAAGGTTTATTGAGGTTTATTATTTGAAACTATTTTAGCCATTATTTCATCAAATATTCGTGTGAATTCCCTTTTAAATATCAATCGTTTGCACTTAAGTTTTGATTTTATGTGAAGGCTTTTTATATATGTTTCTTTTGTGCATTACTCTATTTAAAAAAGCCTATTTTTATTCACCAAGTGAAATTGAGTTAAGGAATTTTTCGGTGTATTATTGTCGAGTGAAATTAAGAGGTTATTCTTGAGCCTAGGAAAAAGAGTGAGTGAAAGGTTATCTTTTAGCCTGTAAAAGGGATTTTATTAATCATTATATTCTTATTGAAAGTGCAATAAGAACGAAATCTCAACAGTGGTGTTGGGGACTAGATTAGGAGCGAATGGATAGTTCCGAACCAGAATAAATCACGGTGTACTTCTTCCTTTCTCTACTCTTTTATTTTCTACACTTATATTATTACAATTTATCTGATTGGGTGAATTTGCTTATATCGCATTTATTATTTACGAGTTTATTTAAGAATTTTTAAATTCTAATTCATCCCCTCTTAGTGCCATAATAAACCCAACATTAAGTTTTGATAAGAGGTCCATACTTGCGTGTCCAAGCTGTCTATATCAAATCCAAGCGCATTACTTAAGAAAATCAATCACTTGTTTTCAAGATTAGTTACATCATATAAATCAATAATATATATGTTTCTTTCTCTTTTTTCCTAAGAAAACAATAACATCATTATTAATCTTTAAAACAATATATTTATCTTCTACAAAGCATATTTTGTAATCTTTATCGTATAATTGACTTACACTTAACAAGCTATGCTTCAATCCTTAAATAAATACTACATTATCGATTACTGGACAGTTATCCTTATCAAGTTTTCCAATAATAATTACCTTATCTTTGGCATTGTCATCGAATATAATAGATCCTCCATCTTTGTTTTTAAAGCTGATGAATTGTGAAGGATCAATGGTCATTTGTCATGAACATCTACCACCAAAATGTCACTTTTTTCTTGTTTCTTTTCTTAGTGACCTATAAAACAAAGAAACATATATATTTAGGTACCCATATCAATCTTGCGTCCTTAAATGATAGTAACATATCTGTCTCATTCTTTTAGTAAGGTTATCACATATGAGAGTAGACATAGCAAAAGAAAATAAAGGTTTTGAAATTTGAGAAAGACGACGCTCTACAAAGAAGATAGGAAAGAGTAACGCGAAATTAATGATAATGAATAATTAAAAAGACTTTACCAAAGTATCGGTCGATTGATTTAGGCATATTGGTAAGCCAAACTTAGGTTAACTAGTAGGGCAATTTGATCGATCGAACTTAAATGATTTACAATCAAAATTGCATTTTTCCAGAACACAGCTTCCAATTCTTAAATTTAAAAGGAGATTTAATGAGTTTTTATAACCGAAATCATTTTTGTTCTTTGAGCATCATATCTTTCATATTTATTTGACAAAGCATTTAAAGGATCATTAAAAAAAATTGAAGATGTATTTGAGCAAGACAAAGGGGTGTAAGCTTTACATACATTTTTTAAATATTATTTGGTCTAAAATCATTACTAAACATTTGAAAGTTTTGTCTAGGTTGAGGAAAATATCTTTTATCTTTTTTAGGAAATTTCTTAGGTCTTGGTGCATATAAGAATGTATGATATGGTCTATTAGATGCATTTTTCACATTCCTAGAAGAATTTTCATCTTCTAAGTCCTTTCTCTTAACAAAGATGGTTTTGCTAGTGGAAACTCCATTGCTATATCCTAATCCATGTTTATCATTTTTTTTTTACTTTTTTAACACTTAGTAATGTTTCTAATTTTTCTTTTCCTTCTATAAATTTCAAAAGTCATTCCTTAAAGGGTTCTACTTCTTTCTTTAAGTTTCTATTTTTATTTACTTGTTCATCGTTATGTTTGTTAACTAAATCCAGGTCTTCCCTAAGATTTTCATTTTCAAATTTGCATTCATTTATTCTCCTAGAGTTTTGATATGTTTATCATGCAATGCATTATTTTTCTTAGTCAATTCTTCTACATGTTCTAGTACTTCTTTATAAGAGTAATCACCTTTATATTCATTTTCACTAATATTAGAGAGAGGGGGACATAAACCATTGTGCGCCATGAAAATATTGGCCACTTCTTCTCCTTTGGAATCGTTTGATTTGGACCATGTGGCTTTCAACACTTTCTTCTTCTTTGAGTCTCTCCTTTCTTTCTTCCATCTCTTCTCTTCTTTCTTCTCTTCTTTTTCTTCTTCTTAAAGGTGTGGGCATTATGATCTCATATGGTCCTTTTCACCACATTCAAAGCATGTTATGTTAGCTAATTTATTTTTAGAGAAAGATGTACCTTTTATGCATTGATACCTTTCTCATGAAATTTTTTAATCTCCTTGTAATAAGAGTGATTTCTTTATTTTTTCTTCCAAGTGATGATTCTTCATTATTGCTTTCCTCCTTCCTAGATGCTTTAAATGCTAAATTCTTCCTTTTAGACACATCTTCCTCTTCTTGAATGTTCTCCATCCTCATCTTATATATTAATAATGAGACGATAAGTTTGTCAAGAGGAAAGGTATTGATATCTTTTGCTTCTTGAATTGTCATCACTTTCTCTTCCCATGACTTTGGTAGAGACATGAGCATTTTCTTAATAAGATTAACACTAGAATAGACCTTTCCTATACCGTTTAGAGAACTTATAATATTATTGAAATGGGCATACATAGTAAAAATTATTTCATCATAAAACATTATGAAAAGTTTCTATTTGTGAGTAAGTATACTAATTTTAGTTTTTTTTCTCACTTGATTTGTGTCCTCATCAGTGATTTCTAAGGTATGTAAAATGCTAAATGCAGTTTTGCACAAAGAAATCCTATTGAATTCTTCCATACTCAAAGTACAATATAAAATATGTATAGCTTTGCAATTTAGATAAACTAACCTCTTTTCGTCATTGTCCCATTCAGTTTCTTTCTTAAGTACTCATTCATTTCCAATGAGTTTGGCAAGTATAGGTGTCTTTTGAGAGATAATAATCCATAAATCTGCACTTTCAACTATCAAATAGCATCTCATTTTATGACCTTCAAGATTAGATGAGGGAGCAAAATTGTCATCATGTGTGTCATATGATATTTACTAACTAATTTGTTAGAATTAAAATTTATGTGAGACCTATGCTCTAATACCAACTATTAGGCTTATATGGAACATAAGAGAGGATGATGAATTAGGTGATCAAATTTCTTTCAAGAGGAGAAAAGTAAACTTATCAAATGTGGAAGCTAGATAATGCTATCAAATTAAACATATAAGTAAATAAGTGCATAAAAATTAAAAGAGTATAGAGAAGAAGTATATCATTGATTTATACTAATTCGAAGTGGTCCACTTGACCCTACCTCTAGTTCCTAGTACAACCTGTTAAAATGATTTTATTCAGGTAGTCATAAATTACAACGTTAGGATTACAAGCTCCTTTTTATGGCTAAAGGATAACCTTCTTTCATTCTTTTTCCTAAGGCTTAAGAATAACTACAAAACCTCACTAAAAACAACACTTAAAAGTGTTTTACTTAAAATCACTTTGATAAAAGAGGCACTCACAATAATGAGATGAATGCACACATATAAACTTCACACTTCCTTACAACATACACAAAAACACCAGAATGCTTAAAAGTAGTTATAAGGATGCTTAAAATACATAAATCGTTGTTAAGCCACCTGCTAACACACCTATTTATACATTTAATTTGATCAATTAGCCGTTGGATAATAGATATACAACATTATAATCATTAAAATTATTTTACCATTTTATAATTTGACCATTCTTGATCTTACACATAATTGCTTAGCATTTGGTTAACTAACCTTCATTATTCGAATGACCTATTGAACTTCAATCGACCTACCTTTGATATTTGATTTACTGATTACCATTTGGTTGACCACACCATTTTAGTCAACAACAGTTAAACTTATACAATAGACATCATAAACAAAAAGAAACATTAAGCCAAGTTAGCCTATCCTAAACACAATTAAAACACCTAATTTTCCAATTCATACCAATTTGCTATTCTTTTTAATTGATACACTCTTATTCAACTAAATCACTCATCAAGAGGATTTTTCACATACACACACATCAAAATACTTCAAAACATATAAGTCCTCTAGATTATGCTTCTACTTACATTTTCTAAATCATGAATATAAGTATGCATGAGTGAGCCTCTTAAATAACAAAAAATGAATAAAAAAACTTATAATAAAAATTACATAGAAAACTTATATTAAAACTATTTCGCTTCTTTAAACTGTATGAGTCTTCATATGTAATCTTCATGAATTCCCATTAAGATCTGAGACTCCTTAAGAGAATAAACTTGAACTTCTTCTAAAGCTTATCTTTCAATACACTTAACCATAGTGTTAATAATATAATTGTTTGGTCATTATCAAAATAAGGTGAAACTTCCCTTATTTCAACAAAAAATTAACCCCATTTCCATAGGCTTTTGCCTTCACTTTTTCTCGAACCCTAATTTATGCAATTGGCTTAATAAGCACATTCAATGGTTCCTTTTATTAGTTAATCATGCTTGCATCATTCAACCACTCCTTAAAAATATTTTTCCTTAAATCGTCAACTTTAGTCAAAAAGATGCTTTTAACAAGACCTCGAGAATAAAGAAGGGATCTTAATGCTTTATAAGCTTATTTTTTCAATTTTAGTTAAGTGTGCCCATTTATACCTTTTAGTGACTCTTTGTCATTGAATAGTTTTCACAACCACTTAGCAAATATGACCTTATAAGCTATTAGTTTATGTCCTTGTAATCAATCGGTCAATTGCAAAATTATATGTATGACATTATATTTTATTTAATAAAATAGAAATTTTATTTATGATTATAAATTATTTAATTAGAGAGCTAAAAATAAATTAAAAGGAGTTTTAATCTATCTAATTTTAATTGTGAATTAGAATTATAATTTATAATCATTTCCAACATATTATGAACCTATCACACATAAAAGTTTACTAAAGGAGGTAAAATTTTAATTAAGTTGAAATTAATTGAGTGGTTTTGGAAATTTCAAAGATCAATATGTGATATTTAATCTTATTATAATTGATTTAAAATTATGATTAAAGTTAGGCTTTAATTGTAATTGTAACAAATTCTAAAGTTATGAAAAAGTAGATTTTTCATATAAAATAAAGAAGAATGAAGAAATAACTAGCACTATTTTTCTTCTTCCTCTAAAAAATAGTTTATTGAAGAAATAACTAGCATTATTTTTCTTCTTCCTCTCAAAAATAGTTTTTGAGTTCTCCTCGCATTTAAATCTATAGATACAATTGGAGGTCGAATGATTAAACGACTAATGGATTGATGGATTTGCAAAGGAGAAAAAGATTTACAAAAAAGCATAACTAGGTTAGTATAATCTAGTTAATTTTCTTTTTGCTGTTTCAAATTAAATCTTAATAAAGTTAATTTGTATGGGATATTTTTTATTTTTTGTTATGTATAATGACATAATCATGATATGTTTCCTAACATAAGCAACCCAACTTAGATGGATACTAGAACCACCATCATTTTTAGGTTTTTATCCATTTTATAAAGATATGATGGATTTAAAATTGAATTATAACATCAATGATGTGATTTGAATTTATAAGAACAATATACAAGGCGAGTATAAATGAGTTTGCAAATATTTTGATTAGAATAGAAGTATAACTATGCAAAGATAGCATAGGTATGCATTAATGATTATTTAAAGTATGAATATACATTGGATGTTGTTGGCCCTATATAACACTTAAAGAAAGGGTTTAATTACACGTTATTACAATTTTCCAAGACTTTTACTAATTTTAAAATTTGCCTTAAAATTTTTAATATAATGGGAAAATGTAATAATATATTTAAATCAAAATATAAATATAAATTAAATTAGAAAATTTTTTAAAATAAAATTACAGGGAAAGAAATGGCAGATCAATTTATAATGATTTCGAGCTAAAGCCTCTCTTACATCCGTTATCCAACTATTTATTGGAAATTTTACTATAATCTTCCTTCTAACAGATAGAGTGTGACCCACTCACAAGTAATCTTCCTTCATAGATGAAGAGAAGCTCTTATAATAATCTTTCTTTATATAAAGCAACAATTCCCAATCTCTCATAACTAGAATATACAATCTCACTATCTCACTTAATCATCATAATGTGTTAAAGGGAGGGCTTACAAAAACAATGATGAATGCAATCCAATACTATAAACACACACTCTCAAAAATCACTTTTTATAACTTTTTATATGGTACCATGCACTTATACCCGGTTTGATTTAATTGATGCATAAGTAACACTTTAACATATTTATTTATAGGTTTAAAACTACCAACTAACCATTTATAATCGTTGGAATTTAGTAAACGCTAAAATTTGTCAATTACAAACTAGTTGCTAGGCATTTATCACAACAATTCCCATGCACTGATTGACTGGTTAGACATGTTGGCCAACCTCTCACTTCTACTAATCTACTAGTCCAAAATAACAACATTGATTAACCAACTATTTAATGCACCATTTACTGTTCATATAAATTTCATCTAAATAATTTCAAAACATTATACACTCATCGACTAGTTTAACCTACATTTGATCATATACTATTTGACTACTAAGCTTATACTAGCTGATCAATCTCTCTAGAATTTTTTTTTTATTCCTTTAAAACTTTTGTTGAACCAAGGGAGGTTCTAATCTTAGTTTTAATGATAACAAAACATGTTTAATCACTAATGGTTTGAGTTTATGATGTTAATCTTAAAGATAGGTATGTTTC
>JAOXYD010249713.1:0-16487 GCA_028565735.1 Pinacopodium congolense
ATAATAATTAAATACTTTAATTGTATTTATAAATATTATGTAAAAATATTCTTTTATTAGATGAATCTCTATTAAAATTTTCAAAATAGGTTATTAATCTAACCTTTTCATATTTTTTCAATTAAGTGACTAAGCTTTAAAAAATTTTCAGTTGATTGATTAATATTTAAAAAATTAACCAGAAAAGATAAAAAGGTTAGAATGGGCCGGGCTGGGCCGGGTTGTCGAGTTGGGTCGGGTCAACTAACAGCGTCAACCTTTTTCACTCAACTGATTAACTTTTCAATTGTTAATCACTCAATTGAAACTTTTAAAGTTTAATCACTTAACTAAAAAAAATATTTAAAAGTTGATAACCTCAATGACTATTAACCTTAATTTTTACTACACTATAAGTATACAGATTTTAACTTATAGTCTAACAAATATCATTCCAGTGAAGATTGAATGTAGACACCTAACAATTTGAATTGCACTTTTTTTAAGGTAATCCGAGATTATAGAAACTGAAAATTAAAATAAGTTAACAAAAGTCGATGAATAGAACTACAAAACAAGGAAAAACAATGAAGCTACTCAATGATAGAAACTTAGGGGTTATTTTATTCTTGTTTATTTTCCCTTCACCTTATTGATTTAACTGTGATTGATCCTAAATATCCAATAGTTTGATTATACTCTCTCAATGTCTAATTAAGTAATCCCAATTAAAATAATTATAAGTTGAAATGTAATCTCTTGATTCACAAAACGGCTCATAAATATGCAATTGGATTTCAAGCAATCCTAAAAACAATTAAAAAGCAAATAAGATCTCTCTTCAATTAATTACTAATATGATAATTGCAGGTCCGTTAAGTCACCATCTCTTGTTACACACCCTAATTCAAATAAATCAAAAACAATCTCTCGATTCAAATTGATTATAGGTTCAATAATTATCACAAACATCCATACATTAAATCAATAAGATAAAAGTCGTACAAATCCATAATCATGTTTAACAAACAACTGTTTAGATTAAACATTCAAAAGAAAGAAATGGACAAGAGAAAAGAGTGGATAAAGGTTAAAACCCCTTTACTGCAAAATCTAGATAGCCTTGTCAATCTTGATTCTTCCACCTTGATCTTGAGTTCCTTGTTGTTTTTCTTCTTCAAAACTTATTGTTTTCCTTTCTTAGATGATCACTAGACCCATAATGGTAGCTCTTAAGGTTTTTTTTAATATATCCCATCACCAAAATAGAATCCAAACTCATTAAAACACGTCATCCCACAAAATCTGGCGATTGGGTAATTCTCCATCTTCTCCTCCTCTTTGATAGGTTTTCCATCTTTTAGCTCTTTGAGGTCGTTTCACTATAACTTCTCCTACATACCTTTTATCGTAATGAAATGTGATATGTAGGTTCTTCACATTATATTCTTGCATCCCATGAAATTTAATAACAATGAGATCTCTATAAATGCACCTAATACATCACTAAAGTTACCTATACTAAAATCGTTTCTTGTTTGAACTTCTCTTATTCTTTTGTTGATGCATTCTTAATGGCATGGCATATGACCTTGAAAATTAGTGTAGAACTTCATAACATGATACTCTAAATCCTTAAATTGATTCCACACCTCTTCTAACACCAAAAGTGCCCTAAAATGTTCACTAAATTTTTGCACAATATGAACAATTATTCACAATAACTTAAGCAATATCTCATTCAAGAATTATCCAAACATACATCCAAATCACATGGAATTACCTTTTAATCCTAAGATAATCATTATGAATAATGTCTAGAAGATGTATAATTAGGTGTTATCATATGTTAAGATCACATGACATAAAATTTCTATGTTATACATCTATACTTAATTCATGTCATTAATTTTATTAACGAAGATTTATTTGATCATATATTGATATTATTAATATACCAGATTATTTAAATATGATTTTATAATAATGGTAACTTTGAACTCATAAAGTTTATTATGTTATATAATTATAAGGAATTATGTATATGTAATCCAAGTGAAAGATTGTTAGAATTTTTAAGGGACATACATGTATATATATATATATATTAATAATTATATATCATAGGCTATTATAAGGTTTGATCCAAGATTAAAAGTGATCTAATACAGTTTCGAGTTAATGGGTCTAAATCTTCTAAAAAACTATGGGTTATTTTATGTATAGAAATCCTGGTGTTATTTTTTTAGCTTATAATGGATAAATTAGAAATAAGCAATAACATATGAGTAAATAGTTATAACTTCTAAGAGAGTATTAGAGTTTCTATTATGATATCCTACAATTAAAGAAGGTAGACAAATTATATGCATCTCTTTGAAAGCTAAATGCTAAAAAGAGCCACAACACCTCAGTAGCGTGTATTATAATGGTTCAGATATGCTCTCACAATCGAGTTTATTCTTGACAATTTGACTTGATTTAGGTTTATATATTAAAATCTAACATATGATTCCCCCTATTTTCCCTTTTGTTGGGTCTCTCATAATTAAGTCTAAAGTTTAGACATTTATGAGAGTGGTTCTGAATTCTCGACCACCAGCAACCTTATGCAAATAAAATGGAAGGTAGATAGACAAAAGGTAAGCCACAAAAACACAATCTCATATTCAATTCTCTATCTCTTGAATTTCTAAACTCCAAAAGTCACTTAAACATCATAGGAATTGAATATGTCAACTTTTCTCCAATATGTTCTATAGGAATTCATGTCGGAAAATAATTTAAAATTGTAACTATCTTTAACTAAATCTTTAAGAAAATAATTAATAATTCCTATATTTTCTAAATATTTTATTTTGATTTAGATTATTTAGTATCATATTTTTTAATTTAATTTGTTTAGATTTATAAGAGTTTTAAAACATATTTAAAAGTAAGGGCATGTTTAGTTCCACTTTGGTTTTCGATTTTCGTTTCCTATTTTTCTAAACACTAAAATCGATAAAGAAAACATACTAATACAGCACAAAAATCGAAAAAGAAAATACAATACCCAATACAAAAATACAACAACCACAACAAAAAACCAAAATCCATAACCCAACTAATCATACCCAAGTTAAATCATTTTATCAATTGAGAAATTTTACACTCTCTCGTAGTCTCTAACCTTTTCACTTTTCTTTTTCTTTCATTATGCTTATAAGTTTTATTCTAGCTAAAATACTATGAGTTTTTCTCCACCTTAAATTCTCAACATGTTATCAAAGCCTTCATAGATCTGAACGAACCTGTGAGTGACTAGAAAACTCAAGCTTTAAACCCTTATGGCTTCTAACATAATATCTCGATTTGCAGCATTGGATTGAAAATGAAAGAAAAATACAACCTTTAATCAAATCCAAACTCGTGAAAAGAAGAATAAGTAAATATGGTAGAGGCTATCAAAGAAGAAATTTTTTATTAAAACAGTTAGTGAAAAGTGCTCCAACAATTAAAGGTTAGTGAGAAAGTGCTTCAACAAGATAATGAGAAAGTGCATCATATAATTGAAGGTTGGTGAGAAAGTACATCAAAAAGATGATGAAAAGTGCATCAGATAGACATCAGATAGTGAAGAGAAGTTCTTCGTAAGTCTGAAATGGTAAAGAAAAGTGCTCACAAATATGAAGAAATATGGAGAGAAGTGCTTCATAATGTTTGAATTTTATTTATTTATTTATTTATTTGCATTTTAAATTGAAAGAGAGTGTTGGAAAATAATTCAAAATTACAACTATCTTTGACTAAATTTTTAGGTAAATGGTTGATAATTCCTAAATTTTCTAAATATTTTATTTTGATTTAAATTATTTAATATCATATCTTTTAAATTTAATATGTTTAGATTTATCAATGTTTTAAAGCCTATTTAAAGTCAAGTTAATTCACTTTATCAATTGAGAATTTTACAATCTCACGTAGTATCCAACCTTTTCACTTTTCTTTTTCTTTCATTATCCTTGTGAGTTTTATCCTACTTAAAATACTATGAATTTTACTCCACTTTAAAGTCCTAACAATTCATTAGTCCACCAATAGGGTATGTAATTGATTCTCGAATCAAGTCATTCAGGGAAAGAATGCACCATGTTTTCACGTACGTTAGAATCAATCAATATTTGTATTCTTATTGAAAATTTTTTCTATATAAGGTGACATTCCCATCAATGACTACATCCCTCCATCCCTCTTGGAGATTGTTTCTCTATTTTAATTTAAAAAATAAAATGAAAAAAAATATTTTCATACTCATGTCGATTACAATAATTTTTTTCATCATTTATATCTTTTGAATATCTCTTTTAAGACGGCATTCTCTTACAATTCTATATGTCATTCAAATTCAAGATTGATCAACTTCATAGCGCTTTCACTGTTTACCAAATTGGATCAATTATAAACTTAAAGTGTGTTTGGTAATGCTTTTTGTTATGATTTTTAGTTTTAATTTTTTTAAATATAAAAACCGAAAAACAATACAGAAATTAAAAAAGTATATATTAATATAGTATAAAAAACAAAATATATATATACAAAAACTAATAAAAACACATAAAAATAAAAATAAAAAATAAAAACGAAAAGTTGATCCATACAACCACTTAAACATCAATTCTTGTAGCCTACTAAGAAGAAGAATGGAAAAAAAAAAAAAAACATTTTGTTCTTTGTTGAAAAGCTTTATGAATTGCCATTGTCTTTCCAAAGTGACATGCTTGTTACAATATATGAAGAAAGCCTAAATATATCTGTTCAATGCAAAATTCAGGGAAGGCTCTATATTTCTTGCTGATTTATACAATCGTAAATTATGGAAATAAAACCTGACCTCAAGTTCATAAGATAATCCTTTTCATTACTTTTAGCAAAGATTCGAACATTGCGATTTTAATACTCAATCCTGGGAATTGACGTAAGAACAGTCCCAGCACATAATTTCCAAGAAAAGGAATTCATTAACGGGAAGAGGTGCTTCATTGTTTTTAATTTCGATTCAAAAATAAAAATCTAATTAAGAATCTTTATGGATATTAGGTAACGATAAGAGATTGTATGGTTCTACATCGTTCAAAATTGTCACTTTCTTGCACTTGTCCTATCAAGGGCGGCTTTCAATTGTATGTCATGACACTTTCTTTAACATAAAACTCTTTTTTTTTAATAAACAAAAAAAGTCCTATTCAGCAGCCAGTCATTGCTTTTCTTCATTGGCCTCAATTTCACGTCGTCATTAATCTTCCGTGCAGTTTACGACGATTTTATGCGGGACCCCGTTACTCACTTGTCATATTATGGGTTAAATGCATCCATATACTGTAAATGATCCCTTGTTCATCCACCTAGGATTGTTGAATTGGAACTTTTTAGATAATTGCTGCCTAAAGTACAAGTTAATGACGTCATATAATTAGACCAATATTTTAAAAGCATCAACGTATTTCCGGGGTCCAGTTTTGTTTTGTCATTGTGTCTGAAGATGACGACTCACTCCCCTGTACACGAGGTGGCTCCATGGACCGTACTTGCCCTTCTCTAACAATTTCTGTTGTCTAACTCCTGCTTTGACGTTAATGGTTCTCTTTTGTTTGTTTTCTGTTTCCACGTGTTATTTATATAATTTAGATATGTTCGTACTACTAAGAGAATTATTTAATTTGTATCGTACTATAGAATTTTTTTAATATTCTCTCGATATCATTTTCGTAACTGCACCAATGTTTCAAATATCTGCATTGTATCGATATTGATTTTTATTTCGGAACCATATGGTAATTGATAATGATACTGAAATTTTTTTAAAACTATAATATAATTTTTAAATTTTATAAATTCTACAAAACGGTCTCTATATATATTATATATGTATATATTGTACATTTCTTATAAAATTAATTTTAATATTAAATTTATAAATTTATAAAATAATTTTTTATTATATTATTTTTTTAATTTATTTTAATTTTATCTTAAAAAATCAATAATAATATAAATTTGATATGATAATAAATTTATTAATTATCTTAAATTCTCCATATTTATAATATGAATATTTAATAGAGTATTTAAAATAATTAAAAAATTAGTTGCAATTGAAATAATTTAAAGTTTTTTTTTATTTTTCATTAATTCATATTTAAAAAATTACAATTATAAATATAAATTAGCAGAGTATTAAAGTTATCTAATATCATATTAAAAAATTACAAATATAATAATGAATTAATGAAATATTTATTAATTAAAGAACAAAAATAAAAATTTTGACCCTTTAATGAAAATAATCATATATTACTTTAAATATTAAAAATTAAATAAAAATAATTATTATTTGATAACAAAAAAATTACTAAAACATAAGTCAACTACAAATATTTTTAGTTTTAATTTAATTTAATTCTTGTTTTCAAAAAGAATATTTTAGTTTTCTATAACAAAACAAAAAAATTAAAAGAAAAAGTGAAATCACATGACTTACGTCAAATTCTACTTCCCTTTATCGACTTATGGAGTTTTATTCAGTCGATCAATATAAAGAAAGTTTTTTTAAAAAAAATCTTCAATTCGAAATTTTGAAATTTGTGATATCAGCTTCGTTTGGAATCGGTACATTAGAACCAACCTAAAACTAATTAATTTGGACCGATATCACTGATTTGATCCAATGTTTCAAACCAATATGATTTGAATTTGAACAGTAGTTATTTGGAATCGGTATGATTCGAATTGGCAATAACGAATCAATTTTTAACACATTGAGCTGCACCTTCACTCCATTGATTAAAGATTTTTTTCTCTAAGAAATAAAGGCAATTACCTCTCAAGTATGTTATCAATTCTTTATTTTCTCATTGTCTTATATTTGGGGATGTCAAAAATAGACCCGACCTACTTGTTTTGGACGATACTCGACCTGACTCAATTTGATTAAAAAAGTCAACGGATCAAACCCGATCTGCACCCGACTTGACTTGAACCCGAACTCAATTTCATATGAAACCGAAATAAACCAAATCCGATCAGATTCGAACTCAATTCTACCCGACCGTAATAGACCTAATCTCAAATGCACCTGAACCCAAATTAACCTAAACCCGTTTTCACCCAAATCCGAATTAAACCGATTTATTAACCCAAATTGACTCGACTTTAATGCAATGATTGCACTTTAAAATTATAAAAAATTTAAAAAATTATTGAAGGATATGATTAAAATTTAAAATGAGAAAAATATTAAATTTAAAATTTTAATTAAAATAACAAAAATAACTAAGATGAAACTTGAAGTACATCAAATAATATTTAAGAACAAAACAATAACATATGAAAATTTTCCCAAAGTTTGTAATTGTTTAATACATCTTTACTTATCAAAGTTCTATACTATTAATGAAGGACTTACAGAATATTATAGAAGTAAGTTCAAAAAAATTTGTTAAAAAAATAATAAAAGTAATGCTGCTTGCTTTAATGAGCCTCAGTGTCAGAATTATTTTTTATCTTCATTTTCTCACCAGTCCACAAGAAAAGCAACAAGATTTTTGGATATGTAAAACCTGCAATAAGATACTTTAATAATTTAATATAGTTAAAAGTGCATATATACATAAAAAATTTATAGTAATATATCTCTAAATCAAGTTGGAAAATACTTTAGAATTGACCTGCGACTCCAAAGTCTCTAATGTCACTTCTAAACCATTCAAATGCTCCAAATCATACTTGTTCGCTTTGTGCATTAAGAAAAAAAAGAATAAATAGTTATATAAATAATATACTAAATTAAAAATTATAATAAAAAAGTCAAACCTTCATAACCATACAACCAATTTTAAGATGTTATCAAAATTTGCACATTGTCCGAAAGAAGACGATTCTTGTACTTGTTTAAAATCTTACTACCCATACAAAAAGTTGATTATGAAGCAACAGTTGTGATTGGAATATTTAATATGTCCCTTGCTATTTGTGCAATAATTGGATATCTAACTTTATTTTCTTTCCAAAAGGTAAGCGCATCAAGCTTCAACTCAAATGGCTTTCTTGGCTCATCCAAGTGAAGATCAAGCTGTGATTTGTAGTTAAAACTTCCAGTTGCATCTTGAGTAAAATCCTAAATCCATATCAAAATTTATTTTAACTTTAAAAAATTTACAAAATATAATGTAAACGTATTAATATAAATGACAATAAATAATTTACATACCAGAAAATTTGTGTTAACTTCACGACAAACTTGATCTTCAGTTCCATGATCATAAGAATGAGACAAATTACTATGAAAAGTCCCATACTCTCTAAAAGTGAAATATAACTGATCCTGAACATCCAACCACTTAGAAGCACGAGCTGCACCTAATTTGTCAATTAAAAAATTTGTATATATTTTTTTTCTTATAGTGAAGTCATATATTAATTTTGTTAATAGAATAATTTTCAATTTTTTGAAGGAATAAGTTTTTTCTATGTTTATATATATTTTTTGTTATAAATCAATATTATATATTTAAATACATTAATAAATTGAAAATTTTTAAAAGTTGATCAGTGATAAAGTTGTATACATGAATATTTACTTGTGCACTTTTTTAACATAGATGTCTACGTGCCAAATTTCATTAGCTTCTTTAATATAAAATTAACGAAAGTTTTTTTTAGTTGCACACGTTTTTAAATATTGATCACTAAATTGAAAACTTTTAAAAGTTTGACATTAAAATGAAAAAAATCCTAAAAATTGATCACTGGTGTATTTATCATCCCCTATAAATTCAAGATACTGTCACTTGTTGGCCTTCATTCCTAAAATTATCAAATGAAAAATTAACAATTACAGAAAAATTTTAATTGATAAATATATAAAAGATAAGTTTTATAAAAAATCTCGACTTTTAATAATCATATATTTACAGTTGATATTAAATAAAATAATAGCGTGATTAAAATTATAATCCATTGGTTAAAATTTCCATAGATAAAAAAAGATTGCCCAAATTCATCGAATGTGCCTCAAGATAAATTTTTAAATGTGTTACAGAGAATGGATAGACAATCAAGGTCTAAGCATAGTAACCATTAGTCAAATTGATTAATATGATTTAAGTTAAGACTTAAGAGGCTCATTTTAAAAATTTTAGCAAGCAAATTAAAATTTTTATTTTTTAATTATTAAAAGTATTATGAATAATTATCTCAAAAAATTAATTAAACATATTATTATTTAAAATTTAGAGTTTGGGGAATTACAAACAATTTTTTTTTATCTATACACATATGATATTTCATTTAACTTGATGGGTCAACCTGCATTGACTTGATCTGAAATTGACTTGAACCTAAATTAACCCAATCGGAACCTGACCTAAACTCGAAAACCTCTAAACCTAAAATGATCTGAATTCAAAATAACTCGAACTAAACTTGAATTAGTATTGATCCGATTAAATTCGAACTCAAATGACCTGACCGAATACCACCTGACCCACCAAATTGACATTGCTACTTATGCTAACGAGTATGAATCTCATTAAGTGGGGGTTTTTTTTTTCCTGAAGTAAATGGCCACAAGTGTATCAAGTACTCACCCGTTAATTGTAGAAAGAATAGTGGGAGTGATAAACACCTGTATCTCCTCGAGTAAGGTTCACTAATTAATTGCTTAGGCATAGAATATTAACATTAGTAAATATCTTTACAATTGGGATGCTGTTCAGTCAGTCTATTTCTTCATGCATGGTCAACAACCGATGAATGGCATAGATTACAGACCCCCGCGTAGAGGACTCCTTTGTTTTTATGAAAATAAAAATAAAAAATTGAATTAAATAGATCCTAACTTTAGACGGTTAAAACATTAAAATTTAGTAATGTTTAAATGATCTTTGAACGGTATATATGGGACCAAGAATATCTAATTTACAACAACTTTGATAGCATCTTTATTCTGAATATATACTCTGGCATAGGAGGTAAAAGTCGCACCAAGTTTTTGAATCTTGCTTTTCCACTCGTCGTGTTTATATTATGAGAAGTCGTGATGATTAATTTATTTACAATGATTTGGCAATCAAGAAAGTGAAAATCATGCCAAAACCATGTGCATAACAAGTTTTGGTTTTATAGCTACCCTTCAACTATCTAACCATCCCCTTTTTCTTAATAACTACTTCAGGTTTTGTTTTGCACCAAGCACGGACAGACCTGATTCCAACAGCAAAGCCTCATTGTTATAGAATTCAGTCTAAGACTAACACTACGTACGTCTAATAATTTGAAGCTGTAAGTTGAATGATCAAATGAGGTTTAGGTTAAAATAAAAAACGTAAAATATTAATATAAAAATAAAATAAATAAAGAAAATGCTATAAATTTTAGATTTAAATTTCAACAAAATTTCATATTTAATCATTATTATCATCATCGTCATCATCATCAACAACAATAACAACAATAATAATATCCATAAGCATCAAGTATTAGCACAATCAATATAAAATTAAAGGGTATAAATAAAAATAAAATTAAAAACTTAGCATAAATTTATGAAAAAATAGTTCTAAAGTTATATAATGATGAATTTTGATAATAATGAAATACTTTAGTTTTGATATTAACAATTTACTTTCATTCTTGTGCACAAAGTTAGGTAATTAAAATATAAATTTCAATAAAAGAATAAATTTTTTGAAGAATCGATATTAAAATACCTCATTTAACCAAAGAAGAATAAAAATCAACAAAAGATAAATAATAGACTAATTTTGTTGCTTTAGTTGGTTCAAAGAGTTTTGAGGATGAAAATTTTATGAAGTACTAAAATCACTTTTGTGACTGCGTGAAACAACTCCAGAAAATAATTATTAATCATTTATGACTTTCCAATGCAAAAGGTTTTGACAATATGAAAACAATAATGCCAGTGTCTGAACATCGTAACTTGACACTACTTTATCTGTTATACACATTACTTCTATAATTCCATGGTTCTATGTGTCGGGTAGCACATAGCATTATTTAAAATAAAATTGTAATACGTTGATAACCTCCTTATTAATGACCAAATTATCTTAAAATAACCTTGTATATAACCCTATGGTGACGAGCAAGCTTCACTCTCTAGTCCGGTTTTGTAATTATATATGCATATAGGGAAGGAAAACCTCATAAGTGGAATCAAGCTTCCATTTAAAAGAGAAAATAAAAAGTCGGAAACTAAAAAAGAAAAAGAAGAAACAAAAAAATGAGCTACCTATACAATCTAAATAGGTTTGATCTAATCGAAACCATTTAAAAACGAAATGTCATAAATGGGACTGACCGACCTTCAACCACAGTTGCCAGAAAAGGGCAGGCAATTAGGTTTAATCGGACTGATGCATTTCTTGTGTGATAATAGCATCTACTTCCAAATGTCAACTAGTGATGCACTAGAATCGATAAATTTGGTGTCTGCCGTATTAACATGAATTGAGAAATTGAAGAAAGGCTCAAGGAACGTGCTTTTTAATCCTTGCTTCCTCTTTCTATCCCTTCTTTTAGGGGGAAAAAAAAAAGAAAAACAGAAATGAGACTGTTCAACGGGGTTAGATTGTTCAATCAGAAAAAACAACAACCAAAATTCCTTAGACCGGTTTATTGGGGTACTTGAAATAGGAGAGAAGTTTCATCAAGCTAAAATGTGAAGGCAGTGATAAACTTGATTTACAATGTAGGTAGTAGCTTGTTTTCATGCAACTTAGGTAGCTAGACTTTGTTTGGTCACCTGAATTATGTATGGTTAGTGTCCAAATGCCAACCTTTACCTAATGTTTTGCAATTAGGGATCCTTCCTGTAAATGACATAACCAGTTCTCAACGTCTTAGTGCTCTATAGGCGTCTCTCTCGTTTTTTTTATTCCAGTATCGAAGAAAGTGAAATAGCCCACAAAATATAAAAAGAAGGGGAAAGATTCGAGATACTATTGTTGCAAGGTCAACAAGGGTGTCGACCGAAAATATTAAAATACAAAAATTAATTTTAAAATTAATTCATTGAGGGCTACCACGAGTTAAGTGGAATTTAGCCGATGAACAATGGCCACCGTAGACCAGTTAACACTTTCCATATGATAGACAAATGAAAAAGTAAAAACAAAATGATGTTTTAACTCTTAGCACCAAAGAACCAAACAGGAAGCTGTGGACTGAAAACAACGAATTGAATTTGAACTTTGCAATTGCAAGGATCTCGAATGGTTTAATTGTCAAAAATAGCTCATAGTTTTAATTTAGGTAAAAGGTTTGTTTTTGCCTTTTTAATGTTTTTAAAAAAGTATAATTTACCTTTTATTATTATTTGAATATCATTATTTTAACATTTTATAAAAAAAAATTAACTTGTCTCCTAACATTTGTAAAATAATAAATAATTTATCTCTTGAATCCTAATAAACTTTCGCTAAATTATAGTAGCTGCGAAGCAAATCTACCAACTTCTGGAGGCTACAAATCAAAATGTCAAAAGTCTAGTTGATTCTTCACGTTAGTGTTAGGAATTTTAATTAATTGATTAATTAAACTAAACTAAACCTTTTTTACTTAGAAAGTCTAGAGAATAAGTTTTACTCTGTATGGTGCGGACCAATTAATCGACACTCCTATATCTTTATGCGTAAGCTTGACCAAAACATTATACATTGAAAGAAATTTATTCATTCATCTTCACATGTCTTGGATTTATATTTTACAATAAACATGTTCTCGAAGCAGGTTTTTGTAGGTGCCTCCCTTTTGATGTGGGCGTCCTATGCGTGAATTCCATTTGATTTTATTGACGGGATTATATTTTTCAATTTAACGCATAAAGTAATATAAATTTAATAGGACCAGTTGCATTTAGGATATCTAAATTGATTAACTTCCCTAGTGGCTTATTTTTTAAAAAGTGGCGTAAGTAGCAAAAGATTGACTGAGCTGCACCTGAAATGTTGTCAAGAAACAATGAGGCACATATTCATCTTGGAACAGCTATAGCTTAGAACCACACTGTTTTTAAATTAGTATAAACCATTAAAATGTGTATGAAAAATATATATCGTTTAATTATATTGTTATTTATAAACTAGATAATGTTGAGAAAATTTGGGATTTGTATAGAATAGGGTCGCAATTAAAACGAAACTAAAAATACTAAAGATAAAATAAATACATAAAATTTATGTGAAAAATCCTCAAATTAAGATTAAAATTACGGAGAATAATAGAAGAATTTTATTACTGCAAAATAACTAGAGAATATAAGGAGAAAACTAGACCCACAAAAATATATACAGAGTATTTTTGTTTCTTTTTGTTTCTCTCTTTCTTTTTCTCTCACCTCACTTATCTCTTTTTATTTTTTTTACTCTTTTTGCTCTCTGTATGCTTTATACCTCATGCCTTTTATATGTAGGAATGGTGGCTGGTCAGCTGATGGTCAACCACCTTTTTTGTCTTATTAAGCAAGTTAGGCATTGAATTTCGGTTCTTAACCTGCTAACAATTGTTGACAATTCTCTCATTTGAAGATTTGATTGAGAATCAATCATATTTTTACACTATTATTTCTACCTTACCGCTTTATGTTACTTACGTTTCTGTCAGGCCACATGACAATCGACATTACATAAACTTGTCAACGTTGATTGTTTTTGTTATAAAATTTGTTAGGTTGTCCATAATATGTATCTTCTACTTATCCACTATTCCTTCTTCCACTTTCTTACAAACGAAGTGATACTAAACTAGAATATGTTTTGTCTTGGAATGAAATGTTGGATTCCTTACAAGACGTAAAGCACTTTGGTTATCACAAAATAGAGTAATGTTCTCTTATTTACATCAAAGTTCTTCTAGCATTAGCTTCAATTTCTTTTTGCATTCCTGCCATCCATTGAGATGCATCTGAACTACTCATTACTCCTTGAAAAGTTAATAGCTCTCTATCCCCAATTAAAAGACAGTATGTAATATTACCCTTCATATTATAGTCTAAGTGCCAGCTCGATAACTGCGAGTTAATCTTTGAGTATCTGAAACATCATATTCAACTAGTTCTTACTCCTCGTGCTCTGATGCAGCTTCAGAAGAGTCATTTTGATCAACTTCCCTTTTCACCTATATTGATGTAGTCTCTAAATTTTCTTTTGAAATGTCAACACTTTCTACTTGCTTTTAATCCTTATCTTCTAAGAAAATAACATCTTTGCTTATAACTATCTTATGGGAAGTGGGATCCCACAAACAATACCCCTTTACTCCTTTAGCATACCCCAAGAAAATGCATCTTCTAGATTTTAGATCCAACTTTATAGTTATTTGGGCATTAAACATCACATAAACAGGACTTCTAAATATATGGAGGTTCAAGTAATCCACTAGTCTACTAGTCCACATTTCCATCGATGTCTTTAACTCAATTACAGTTGATGGATCTCGATTCACCACATAACAAGCGGTATTGATTACTTCTACCCATAATTTCTTGTCTAAAGTTGCAGTTTTCATCATCACTCTTATTCTTTCCAACAGAGTTCTGTTATATCCTCTTTTCCACTCCATTTTGTTAAGGAGTGTATGCCATCATAAACTGCCTTTTGATGCCTCTTTACTTACAAAATTCATCAAACTCTTTACCATTGTATTCTCCTCCATTATCTGATCGCAAACACTTTATCTTCTTGCCAAATTCAAGTTTCACCCCCGCTTTGTAAATTTTAAAGATTGGAAACACAAATGTCTTTCTCTTGATAGGAAACACCTAACATCTCCTAGAATAATCGTCAATGAATGATAAAAAGAAATTTGCTCCTCCTAGGGACGTCACTGGTGCTTGCCATACATCAGAGTGAATCAATTCTAAAATTTTATTACTTCTGAACTTTAATGTGTTGAATTTCAATCGATGCTGCTTGCTCATAATGCAATGCTCATATAAGGGTAGTGATACCTTTGTGAGACCTGGAAGTAGATTCTTCTCTACAAGTATCTTTATTCCTTGTTCTGATATATGTCTAAGCTTTTTATGCCATGTCATTATAGATTTATTACCTGGACTAGTCACTACAACGGATGCGTCTCCTTCTTACAAAGTTACTCCCTTCATCATATACAGATTTGTAGTTACCTTCTCCGCTTTTATGAATATAAACGCTCCTTTAATCACCTTTATAATCTTGTTCTAAATCTCAAATCTGATATTGAAATCATCTAGTTACTCTACATACAAAAAATTCTTCTTCAGGCCCTCCACGTGTCACACTTTTCAATATTTTGAGTTACCCATCATACGTCTTTAGCTTGAGGGTGCCGATATTAATGATCTTTAGACCTTGATCATTATAGCTATATACAAATCCCCCAGAGATATATTTATATTGATTAAACCATTCTCTTCTAGAGGTCATATGAAAATTAGCTGCGAAATCGAGAAGCCATACATCAGTAAATCTTCTCTTTACTAATAGTCATTACCGCTACACAAATCATTGCGCTTCCATCATTTGAAGTGCTTGTAGTATTTCGTTTAAGAACGGAATTTTTTTTCTTTAGATTCCAACAATCCTTTAGTAGGTGTCCTTTTTTTGCCACAATAGTAGCATTTGAAAATTTTCTTATTCCTGGAGTTCGATTTACCATGACTATGACTCATACTTGAGCCACATTCCATTGATTTTCTTCTCGTTACCACCAAGGCCTCCGCTTGTTGCGAATTTGCCAGCTTGTCTTCCTTACTTTTTCACTAACTCTCTTCTTATAGAATAGCAACTTCAATATTATCGAAGATTAGAGTGTCTGTCTTGTTTGTTAAATTGATGACAAGATGATCATACGAATTTGATAGACTTTGGAGTAGAAGTTCTACACGTTCACTTATCTTTATTCTATACCCCAATAATGTGCGTTGAAAAAATAGAGTATTTAAATTATTTAAGTGCTCTATCATCAAAGTAGATTCTGCCATGCGTAAAATGTATATTTTTCTCTTCAAAAAAATTTTGTTGTTGAGTGATTTGGCATCGTACAATTTTGTAAGGTAATCTCATATTTCCTTCATCGTCGTCTTCTCCTCTATGCTGGATAATATTCTATTAACTAGTGTTAGGTGAATATTAGCTACAACATTCTTGTTCATCTCGTTCCACTTTTCATCTATAATCCCAGCTGGCCTTTAACTAATGACCACCAGATAATTTTCTTTTTTCAAGATTGTCTTTATCTTCAACTTCCACAGTGAGACATTACTCCCGTTGAATTTTTCAATTTCGTACTTTACTGCCATTGCTGCTACAACGACTGCTTTATAAATAGTGCCTTTAATAGAGTGAATAATAATCTAACTTATTTTTTAAAGTGGAGGATCCACTCTGAGTGGTGTTGCGTTGGTTAGGTGACTTTAAAATTGATGGTTGTTCGAAATGATTTTTACTTTTAAAACCAACGTACTTATA
>JAOXYD010249743.1:0-16485 GCA_028565735.1 Pinacopodium congolense
TAACCGATTAATTGGTGATTGAAGAGATATTTTAATTACTTGTTAATTATCCTTAGAATTGTTTCAAACCCTATTATATGTTTAGGAGTATTATGTGAATCAGGAGGTTATAATTCATCTCTTAAGTATTTCAATTGGGATTAATTAATTAGATCTTGAGAGAGGGTAATGAAACCATAGGATATTTAGGATCAAACACAAATAAATCAATAGCGTAAAAGGATGATAAACAAGGATAGAATAACTCTAAAGTCTCCATTATTGCGTATCTACTTTATTTTTCTTTCTTATATGATTACATTAATTCAAGTTTCATTAACTTGATTAAATTTTAAGTTTCCATACCTTTCTTTCACCTTAAAAAAGTGAAATTCAGATTGATAGATGTCTAGAATCAATTCTCGTAGGATTGATATCAGTTATACTATAAGTTGCGACCTGTACCCTTGCAATGTAGCTAAAATTAGTAAACAGACTCCTTTAGCTTCTTTATGTGGACATGTTTGGACCTACTAAGGTTACTAGCTTATTAGATCCTTTTCATTTGTAATAGTTGATGATTTTAGTAGATTTACATTTATATTGATTTTCAGTAATAAAGATGATTATTTTGGGTCTTTTATAAAATTTACTGAGAAAATTAAAAGTGAAAAAGGTTTGTCAATTGCATCTATCAAAAGTAATCATAGTATGGAATTTGGAAATGATTTTTCAATTTTTTTGTAATGATAATAGAATATCTCATAATTTTTTAACTCTTAGGATACAAAAAAAACATGTTGTAGTTGAAAAAAAAAATGACTTTAAAATAAATGACTAGGAATATGATTAATGAGTATGAATTACCTAAGTATTTTTAGGATGAAGCCATTAAATGTGCATGGTATACATTAAATAGGGTACATTATAGGCCTAAAATAGAAAAAACCTCATATGAACTTTAAAAAGGTGAGAAACCTAAAACTGGTTATTTCGAGGTCTTTAGGTGTAAATGATACATTTTGAACACTGAGGACAGTTTAGGTAAATTTGAGTTTAGAATCAATGAAGGAATTTTTGTAGGATACTTTTTGATTAATAAAGTATATAAACTATTTAATAAAAACATCCAGTTCATTGAAGAATCAAGGCATGTATTGTTTGATGAGACAAACCCTTTTAAATGCAAGAGAGATCTTAAAGATGATGATGTAGGTTTGTTTGAAGAATTGGAAAAGCTAATCTTAAAGAGGATAAACTACTCTATAAGAACTCATTATTGAACAAAACAATAAAAGGAAGGATGATGAGCTCTTAGAGGATTAGAAATATAAGAAGTATCATCGTTCAAACCAAATACTTAGTGATGCTCAACAAGGGGTAACCATTAGATCTCATTTTAAGAATTCGTCTCATTTTCCTTTTATGTCTCAAATTGAGGCCTAAGAATATATAAGAAGCCTTTTGTGATGAACATTGAATTTTTTTTATGAATTAAGAGTTAAATCAAATTGAAAGGAATAAAGGATGAAATTTAGTATCTAAGCCAAAATATATCGTAAGCCTAAAATGTGTTTTTAAGAATAAATAAGATGAATAAGGAAACATGGTGAGAAATAAGGTTAGGTTAGTAACAAAATGGTACAACCTAAAAGAAGGCATAGATTATGATGAGACTTTCACCTCTACAGCTACTTTAAAAGTAATTAGGCTATCACTTGCATTTACATCTGTTGTGTTGATTTTGTTTTTATAGTTTAGCTTATTAACTTATGACAAACTTATAAGGCAAGTGAAACTATTAGTAAGTAATACAATGAAATTTAGTGTCCAATTGACGTTTTAGTGGGAAGACTACTATAACTACTTAATCACTTAAATTATAACTATCAAAGGGATTGAACTGATTGATTTTAAGTATATTCATGTTATAAAGTTTGTATGTATGTTGTATAATCAAGAGTAAAATATGTGGGGAATGAGTTTGAAATAATCATCTTGATGACAAAAAAAATACTTTTTGTGAAGTTTATAATGTATATATAAGTTAAGAAATGTTTTTGAAGTGTTTTGGATTGATTTGGAAGTGTTTGATTGTGTTTAACTCGTGAAAGACTAGTTTAAATAGAGATTGATCAACTGAAGGCAGTTGACTAGCCACTGGTCAACCAATATGTTTCAGGTTATGGACTAGCATGCTTCTAGTAGCCTATTTAGTTAATTGATATGCATACATTGACTAGTAAATCGATGTATAGAGGCCAGTCAACTAGTACATGCATAGATTACGCTCCATTGTTTTGATATCAAATAATAAATTGAAATAAATGTTTTTGAACATTGTGCAACAATCATCAACGGTTAGTAATATAAAATCCAACTATAAATAGGTGTCTTGCATGAGGTTTTAATCATTAAAATATTGACAAACAATTTTATAAATGATTTAAAGCGTAAATTATGTGGTTTTGTGTGTTTTGGTTGAGTTTTGTACAATCTTTTTTAAAGTTTTAAAAGATCTTTTATGCATTAATTTCCAAGTTAATAAGCCTTTCAAAGAATTTGTGGCTCTAGTGAAACATTTCTTCAAGTATACTTTGAGAGGTTGAAACATTGTTAGTTGTTGACTAATGAAAGGCTACCCTAAAGCCTTGAAAAGGGGACCCAAGTTATACTTTAGATATTTAAGATAGTGAAATGCCTAACGGGGAGTTAGGAAGTAGATGTAGGTGAAGAGGCTATCACCAAACCATTATAAAAATTTTCTTTGCACATTCTTCCCTTAATCTTTTACTTAAAGTTTTTATTTAACAAAATTTTTATATTGTTTATTATGTTCTCTATATTTTTTATTCAGTTGTTAATTTAGCTTATATAAATTATTTAGAGGGCTTGTGAATTTAGGAATTATTAACGTAGAAATCTTTTTTAAAGAACCTAATTCACCTCCCTACGCTCTTAGGTTCCAAAAAGGACTAAGACAAAGTATACTTCTTAAGTCATTACATACGCAAGCTACATTAATGGGATATATTGAAACATAACTTTGCATCAACCTATTAAGAGTGATTTTTTGAAATGAGTAATTAAATCAATTTGTAAATTTCTATCCTTTGACCATACCCTAACAAAAATAGCTAGAAGACTTTTTAGTTGTAATTAGATTAAGAATTGCATAACATTAATTTAAATAAATCAAGAGGAAGAAACTCAAAATTGTAATTGATAAGCCAAACAATAACACTAATGGATCGTATTGGTTTTCCCCCCTTTTATCCTAAATAATATATTTGCATTATCTTAAAATTTTGCAAAAAAAAAAAAAATTCTTTACTTTAATAAGAAGAGGTTGAATAATCCCTTAAACAAAAATCTAATAATCCTTTAATATAATGTTAGGGACACATCAACTATTGTATCTAAACACAATAAAATCAATAATAAGAAGAATATGTACTCCTCACTTATGTTGCAATGAAGAACAACAAAAATCATGATCTAACACTTAATAAAACAAGGTAAAAATAGTGAAACTTAAAGCACAAAAAAAGCTTATCAAATAAAAACTTTAATAGAAATAAAAAGCATAATAAATCTTTTTATCTAAAGTAGAGTTAGTGAGAGAGGAAGTGAGCTGCTGCTATTGCTGAGCTTGAAGTGCATTATGATGCTTCTTCAACAAGCTCTCTCTTGTCTTGTTCTTCTAGATCTCCATATGATCATCCCAATTCCACTACCTTCATTAACATTCATTAATACCTTGTATTGGTTCCTTTGAAAATTTTTTGTAGATCTTGATCTTAATAACATTTTGGCTTGTCATAATCAAATCAAATTGAACCAAACGAAATCAATAAGAACCCTAGAGAATTTAAAGAATGGAGAGTAAAATAGGATAATCACTAACCATCTTAATAAGTAAACCATGAACCTGCCTACCCTTTGAAATCTCCATAAACTTAGCACATGATTTCAATATAAAAGAATATGTGTATCCAACAAGTAAAATCCTAACTCTTATAAACACTCTATAAACTAATAGTTTTGCTTTTGAACCATTAGTCATAACTTATCCTAAAATCAAATAATTAAATGGGAATGAGCTCAAGGGCCAATCACAATGTCTATGAAAATCATATGCATACTGTACAAAATTAATAAAAAAGTTAAAAATTTAATAACCCTATTCAAAACAAACTCATTGTAAAGATAAACTACTGTGATTAATTGGGCATGGACTTTCTCAAGATACTTCAAATTGTTGCATTTGCCAAAATTAAATAATGATTTGAATTTTAGTTCTTTTTTTCTTGAGGGGTGTATGTGTCTGTATTATTTGAATTATATGCAATTGATAAATCTATTTATATGAATAACTACATAGTGGAAATTGGGAATTAGGCGGCATAATAGAAAGAGGTTTGTAGCCTAAATTTAACAACATTAGGAATTTCAAGTTGTCATTTCCATTTCCAAAGGAGGTGCCTAGCGACCTATTCCATGTTTAAATAAAAATACACACTTTGCATTTCTAAGGCTTCATTTTTTTCAAATGAAGAAAAAATAAGCAATACTGATATATTGCAAAAAATAAATTGATTATTGTTTAGATAAGAGCAAAAGATATACACCTTACTTTTAAGTTTATAAATTTCTGAAAATTTCTTTTCAAATTAATTTTTTAAAAAATTATCATGCTTGCATTTTGTTGTCCTCATTATCTCTTATATATGTTTTTTGTTAATTTTTTTAAATTTACATGTGACTTGATTTTAACAATGTCATGTTTTGTCATGTTTTTGAACAAACAAATTAATAAAAAGATAGGAAAAATAATAAAAATAATTATACTTTTTTTAAATATTATATTATACGTGTTTTAAAATATTAATAAAAAATCATATTGCATCCTTATAAATGAAATAATTTTTGGAATACTACAATATTGTAAGAGATAATGATAAGAAAGTTTAATAGTGTGTTTTTCATTTTAAATTGAATAAAATTTTAGGTCTGATGTAATATTTTATAAATGATATATTATAAGTAAATTATTTGATGAATGAATAAATTACTACTCAGTAATAGACTTAATATATTACAAACCCATTATTCACTTTTTTTCATAGTCTTGTGATTAAATTACATGAAACTAAATATTATTTTAATTGCATAACTATGTAAATGTTGGAATTCTTTATGTATGAAGTAAATATATAAATAACATCTTCGTCTGAATATATTATATCTATGAAAGATTGTTTATCCATGTGAATATTTGTCATGGTAATCAATGATGACAAATTTGTTTTCACGATTTACATACAGTTATTAAATAATTTCCGTTTTTCTTAATCACATTACAATTATAAGGGCAATAATAATTTAGCTTCAGTAACATATCTTATAAAGCTATATTAGGCCCTCAATCTGCTAAGGTCAAATGGTATGAATTGGTGTGTCACCCACAAGTAAACCATCAAGCCTCTTTCATTCTTTGGTTAATAATTAGAGGTAGGTTAAACACCCTTGATGATTAAACAAATTCCTTAGAATTTCAACTAAATTACTTCATTAAGGATAGATAATATTTCATCAAACCATTTATTTTTAGTTATCATTTCTCTAAGGTTCTAAAAAATAAGATAGTATAACTCTACAGTGTTAAAATCCATTATAAAAGCTAGTTAAGAATGATTAAATGGATCTACAATTAAAAAATTCCATAAAAAGAAGATATATTAATACTAAAAAGTTCATTATGCTATGCAATATGCTATGTTTAAAGAAAAAGAGACTAAAACTTTTCTATAACTGGGAAAGGCAATAGGCTAGGTTGATAAGTTTTAATGTTGCTTAATTACCGAAATAAACTGATGCTTACCTAATTCTCTAAGTGTGAACTCCATAAGGCTCAACTAATGTGAAGATGAAGGAAAGTTCTCCTATTTGGATGTCCCTGTAAGATTTTGAACTATGGGTAGCATGCCTATAAGCTTCTCTAGGGAGTAACCTTTTTCTTAAATTTAGAATACTGTATTACCAGCTTAGTTTTAGATGATGCTTGAACTATTTGTATCTTTTGAGATTATATTATATTCTTTAATTTCTCAAAAATAATAATAATATAGCTAGAGTTTATAAATAAAATATGGATTTCATAAATTTTTTAATAATCAAAATGACTACAAAACAATAGCTGGTATACACATTACATTTTTAATTTTACTAAAAAAATATATTTTTATTTAAAATGATTCATTACATAAATGATTACTACCATGATCAGTATTACTTCAAATGATTACTAAGTTATTATTTTCTTAATAAATTAACTAATTTTTTTTGTATTCATTGCTTGTTGGTTCTTGTTAATATAAAATGTACAAACCCAAAATATTTTTAAAGTATCGTGCATCTTCTAAAGCTTTATTAAAAAATTATTAATTATATCTATCAACTTGGGCAAACTAAAATAAATTACAAGATATTAGCCTTATATCTTATGCTCTTATTAATATTCATTTCTAGGATTTATATGTTTTAAATTTTTGTTCATATATAAGAGGGTTATATTCAGTAAATCATGGTATTAAAAATGAATATAGCTATCACATTGATCAAGAGGGACAATCGTAAATTTTAAAGTTATATGTTTTCAATATTACTAAGCTACTGATATCAATAGCCAATATGTATACACAAATTAATTAGTCATAGAATTTTTGGTTTTTTAATATTATTAAATAGTCAAACAAGATAATAGTTCGAAAATATCTTATGGAACATTTTTTTTGTAAATATTTTTTCAAGAAAATAATAGTATATATATATGTATATTATCTCAATCAAAATTAAAAGTATTTAATTATGTTATTTTTAAAAAATAATTTCATCTTTATTTTTAATCAAATCAAGAGTCTTATTATTAGTGCGAATACAATGATTTTAAAAGGATAAAAGAATGAAACAAAAATTTTGATTCATTTAGGCAAAATCCAATTTAATCATGTATTTAATCTCAAAGACTCCAATTTAAATAGTTTACTAAATCATAAATTGAAAATAATTTTAAGTCTTATGATTTAGTTTTAAGCATATTAAAGTCATTTTAGTTTAAGTAAAAATTCATTTTAATAGTCAACAATCATCTTTTATTGTTAATCTTGATAATGTAGAATGTGTCTTTCTACGTTAGATAGCATTCTTAATTTAACATGTAAAATATCTAATTAACTAAGATTTTAGGATTTCAATTTTTTTAACAACGAATGGTTTGATAAGAGTATTTTTATTTATAATTAAAAACATTATTATTTATTTATTAAAAATTTCATATATATATATTGAAGTAAATGGCTTTAGTTTACGGGATGCTTTATATTAATATACTTGATAGTAAGGGTTAATGAAGTTAATAGTACTTGAGATTTCTTCCTTTAGCTATTGTCACGTCTTAAGGAAGTTCATTATTTGTCTCTAAATATCCATTAGCTAATATAAGTCTAAGTTTCATGAAATTATTTGAGTAAGAAAATAATATCTTTTTCTAGATAAATCAGTAATATTATGATAAGAACCAAGTCTTTACAAGGGAGCCAGGTTATAAGAAAAAGAAAATACCTAGGGAAACTAACTAGAGGATGTTGAGGATATAAGGTTGAAAAAGTTTGTATCACAAACATCCACAAAAGGTTAAAACTAAAACAAAGGCTGCTAGAGGATATAAGAAAGTGCAGAGAATAAAAGCACACTGGAGATATACACAACCTCAATAGCACTGAAGAAAACAGTACTAAAACTAAGAAACAAGGAGCAAGGAATTGAAAAAAAGTTACTCTTAGGCTGTGAGCTTACTTAGAACTTAGTTCTATTTTAACTATCTTTGAAGGCCCTTGGATTATTTCTTCTAATCCACATTCTAGCCTTCTTTTTCCTTAGGTTTATCATTCCTATTTTACCTTCTAACTTTTAATAAAATTTATAAGTTCTTCTATTTCCTTAAAAAGCTATTTATCCAATGGAATTTCGACATTGGAGGAGTTAAGAGGAGGTTCTAAGGGGGAGGGATGACGAGTTCCAAGTTCCTTCTTCTTATAGTCTTTGGAATTAGACTTCGTTCATTGATGTTATGAAAAAGCCATTTGCTGAGTTGGAGGAGCTCGAACATTTTTGTGCCACCTTTGTATCTTGTAATTGAATTCTCTTACAATGACTTTTGCCTTTCTCCTCCTACGATTGAAGTAGGTTAGCACAAAAAATCTCTGATCAAGTTCTACCTTCTCTACATTCTTTTTTCTCCCTTTCTTCGTTCGATCTTTTGTACTTGGCTTTTCCCTACTCAGCTTCTTAAAAGTTTCTTTTTTCTTTTATAGGGATTTTAATGATTTTGTTTTGCAAGAAGCATAACTTGACATTCTTTTGGCATTCCTAAAATTCTAGTTGCCTATCAACATGCCTCATCAAATCCATCACTTGCATCCCTTTTGCTTTCTGATTTGCTAGAAATATTTATGATAATATTTATATTGACTATATTCTCTCATATTTGTGTTTAAAAAAAAATTTAAAACTTAGGATCTATTACTTAGAAAGTTCAAAGTCTCTAATTCAAACCCACTCTTAAGGCATAGGCTCACAATTGTCATAATTCTAGTGAATTAGTGAAGAAAGATTAAAATGGCACACATGATGAACAATTTTTCTCACTCAATTAGTTTAGAAAGACAAAACACTAGTACGACTCCTTATTTTGATGAAATAAATTACCTATATTGGAAGACTAGGATGAGATGTTTTTTTCATGGTTGATAGCATTAATCTTCAAAAAAGAGTTTCACAAAAAAACCCCTATACCTTCTAAACTTGTAAGAAATCAATTAGTGTCTAAAAGTTAAAACAATTAGGATAATGAAAATGAGAAATTAGTCTCTCTTAACAACAAAGTTATGCACATTTTTCACTATTCACAAAGTATGAATGAATTTAATAGGGTATCCACATGTGAAACTGCTTATGAAATTTGACATTCCTTAGAAATCAAATATAACATAATAAACCAAGACAATGAGGCAAAGTTAGTATGCTCACTAATGAATATGAACTTTTTCATATGTTGCATGATAAAGATATTTCTTCTATGCATGCTAATTTTATTGATACTATTAATGCTTTAAAGGGTCTAGGTAAGACCTATACAAATGTTGAGCTTGTTAGGAAGATTCATAGGTCCTTGAAAAAATCACGTGAAGTTAAATTACAAAAGTTAAACTATCTCAATGTTCTCCCCCTTACTAAATTCCCATGAGATCCTAGATCTATAACTTAACTTCTTTTGACGAGATCACATTGCCTGCATCTACATTAAGAAGAGAAGAAGGAAAAGAAGGAATTAAATCAGAAGAAAGCATGTTGTATGGATTGAATTAAGACTCTAAGAAAGAAGAAGTGGTGAATATGTGTTTTATTGCAAACAATGAGGTATTTCCCATTCTCATTCTAGTGATCAGGAATATGATGTTGAGTATAGTTAAGGAGAAGTGCTAGAACATTTAGAAGTTTTGACTAGGAAGAAGAAGGAATTGCATAATAGACATAAGAAATATTTAAAGTTATCATATTAGTGTAAATTAGAAAAATGAAATAATTAATTAAGAATTAGAATCAATGAATAAGGGTAATGATAGTTTAGTGAACAAAAATGTGTCCTTAAAGAAAGAAATAGAATTCTTTAAAGAATCACTTGCAAAATTTACTAAAGGGAATGAGAAATTAGAAACAATGTTAGGTGCTCAAAGGTGAGTAACGGACCATTAACAAGTAAGACCATTTTTATAAAGGGTAAGAACCTAGAGGATAAATCTCCACTTTAGACGGTTATATAAAATGCATTTACTAGTGAACCGCAATCTAAGCATCATGCATACATGTATACTTCAAGACCTAGGAAATTCCCACGTCCTTAATTTAGTGATAGAAGAACATTTTATCATCTAGGCAAAGTTTTCAACAAAGTTATTATAATGGTTTTAAGCCTAGATGTGGTTATAGAAATACATATAGTCCTCAAGAACCTTTATTTTGTACATATTGTGGTTATTGTGGAAATATAGCATAATTTTGTTATAATAGACTTAGAGATGAAACACCAAGGGGTAGGAATAGGTATGTAACTAACCCTTAAGGACCTAATATGTTTTGAGTACCTAAATTTACATGACTTTCTTATTTTTTAAGTCATAAAAAATAAGAATAAATGGTATCTAGATAGTGATTGTTTAAAAAACATCATTGATGACCCTTCATAATTCATTTCTTTCAAGAGTAAGAATGGTGGATTCATCACTTTCTAGGAGAATCCCAAGGGTAAAGTAATTAGCATTGGAAATGTTGTTATAATTTTCCTTTGATTGAAAAATCTCAACTTGTTGATGGATTAAATCATAATCTTTAGATTATAAGTTAATTATGTGATAAAGATTATAAAGTGTGTTTTGAAAGAAATGAATGTGTAATTTCAAGAGTTAGTGATGATAGTGTTGCTTTAATAGGAAAAAGTGAAGTTAATATTTATATTGTCGACTTGGATGATGTTACTAACCATGAAGATAAGTGTTTGGGTTTTTCTAAATCAATGTGCATGGATTTTTTGTAAAAGGTTTGGACATGTGAGCATAGATCTTTGTCAAAACTTAATTCCAAGAAAACTTTTAATAGGATCCTGAGCATGAGATATAAAAAAGATAAGATTTGTAGACCATGTCAAATGAGGAAAAAAGTAAGAAGTTCATTTTAAGCCTGAAATTGGTAAGAACTTCTAGACACCTTGAACTTCTTCATATTAATTTGTTTAGTCCTACTAGAGTAGATAGTTTAGGTGACAAGTTTTATGCATTTGTTATATTTGATGATTTCCTATATTTACGGGGGTTTTATTTTTAAGTAAAAAAGATGAATGTTTTAAATCATTTGTGAAATTTGTAAAGAAAATTTAAAATGAAAAAGGTCTATTTATTGCATCAATTAATAGTGATCATGTTGGAGAATTTGATGATGAATTTTTAAAAACTTTTTAAAATGATCATGACATTTTTCATAATTTTTTGCCTTTAGGACTCCTAAAAAAATGTGCAGTAGAAAGAAATCAAAGTATTTTTTAGCCAAAGAAATAACTTGTTCATGCCATATAATTAATATGGTAAAAATAGGCATAAAATTGATAAAATCCTATAAGAAATTTGAAGGGGTAAGAAATCAAAGATTATTCATTTTAGAGTTTTTCGATGCAAGTGTTACATTTTGAAAAGTAAGGATAGTTTGGGTAAGTTTGATTCTGATACTAATGAACGTATTCTTAGGTTATTCATTGATTAGTAAAGTATATATAGGGTGTTTAATAAGATAACCCATGTTGTAAAAGAATCTATGCACGTTGTTTTTAATAAGAGTAACCCTTTTGAAAGCAAAAATGTTTTTGAGGATGACGATGTTAGCTTGTACAATGAATTATAAAAGTTATCTTTTGGTAGCTTGTTTCATATGCCAATTGTTGAACCAAGCTACCAAAAGAATATAAATATGAGAAGAGTCATCCCTATGAGTGTAGAAAAACATTCGGTGAAGAAAATTAAGTTTTCGATATGAAAGAAGAATTGAATCAATTTAAGAGAAACAATGTTTGGATTTTAATACCTAGTCCAAATTACTATCCAATAATAGGTAAAAATTAATGTTTAAGAAAAAATTAGATGATCAAGGTAATATAGTTAGAAGTAAGGCTAGGTTAGTTATTAAGGTTATAACCAAAAGAAAGGTACAGATTATAATGAGACTTTTTCTCCTATAGCAAGGTTAGAAGATATTAGGTTGTTACTTGCATTTGCATCATACATGGGTTTCAAACTTTTGTCAATGGATTTGAAAAGTGCATTTTTTAATAGTTTTATATAAAAAGAAGTGTATGTTGAGTAACCTCCTTTTTAAAAGATATGATGCACCCAAGCACATTTTCAAGTTTTCTAAGGCCTTATATAGTTTAAAACAAGTACGAAGAGCATGATACAATATGCTAAGTTCATTGTTTCTTTAAAATGGTTATATTAAATAAAAAATTAATATTAATTGGTTTAAAAACAAAGAAAATGATGATTTATTAATTTTTTTAATTTATATGGATGCTATCATATTTTTTACTACTAATGAGGTTTTATGAAGAGTTTGCATAGTGCATGAGTAAGGACTTTAAAATGATTATGATATACAAGTTGAACTTCTTCCTTGGACTTCAAATCAAGCAAATGAAGGAATAGATTTTCATAAAACAAGCGAAGTATACAACAGAGCTACTCAAATGCTATGGAATGGATCAAGTAAAATTGTTAGGCATGAAAATGAGTACATCTATCAAAATAAACAAAAATAAGGATGGTAAGGAAGTTAATGCTAAGCAATATTAAGGTATGACAGGTAACTTATTGTATTTGACTGTAAGTAGTCTTAAGATTCTCATTAGTGTGTGTTTATGTGCTAGATTTTAAGCATCGCCTAGAGAGTCATTTCTGTTATCTATTCAACGCATCCTTAAGTACTTATGTGAAATATTGAGCTTAGGACTTTTGTATGCTAAGAATACATTTTTCCAATTAGTTGGGAATTTAGATGCTAATTGTGAAAGTAATATATATAGGAAAAGTACATCCAGTGTATGCCCAATTTAAGGAACTTAAGGTAATACATTTGTATCATGGTTTAGTAGAAAACAAAATTTGGTTACATTATCCATAGCTGAAAGAGAAGTATATAGCCGTCAGTAGTTATTTCATTCTAATTATATGATTTAAAAAATAACTTAGGGATTATGGTTTATATATTCATAAAAAAATTCCCATTAGGTGTGATAATGCGAGTGCAATTTTCTTAACAAGTAATCTCATTCAACATTCTAGGACTAAGCATATTGAAATTATGTATTCAAGTTCAAAAGAGGGATAGTAAATTGAATTTGTAGATACTATGCATGAACTAGTGGACATTTTCACTAAACCAAAGTCTGAGGAGAAATTTTGCATGATTAAGACAATGTCAGATATTATAAATGGTAGTTATTTATGATTTTTAAATGCTTGTTTCATGTTTACGCTGTTTTCATTTTTTATGGACTAAAGTTTAAAATATGTGTTGACTTTAGCTATGTTTTTGGCATGCTTAAATGTTTATTTTTACCTTTTTGATCATTTTAAAGAGGGGAGAGTAAAGTGTGATATTATGTTCCATTAAAGAGTACTAATAGAAAATTTAAAATTTTTGTATAATGCATGAATTTAGCTCTCGAAATTTTCTTTTTTATTATTTTATATTTATTATATTCCTTTGAGAAATGTTGAAGTTTTGGTATGACCTTTTAAATTGTATACCGATATTTATTTTTAAATGAATTATTGATATTGCTTTGGGATTACATGATAACTAAGTGATTTTAAGTGTTCTTGGAATAACTTGTGAACAATAGTAGTTTGGTATTTTATAATATCACATGGTTTTGTTATCATGAAAAAGGGGGAAATTGTTGACTTAAGGGTAATTCACTTTATTTTGATGATGAAAAAACAATTTTTTCTACTAATGATTAATTTTATTTAAGTGGTTGAAAGTTAGGTGTAAAGTTGAAGTATAACAGAATTTGGTCATAGAGTACTAATATGAAACTCGTGATGAAATGACGAAGACTCAAGCATTTTAAAGATTAAGATAGAATTATCATACGTTTATAATTGTTATTTTTGTTTTAAGTTTTACTTAGTTCACTTATGCATGACAAATACCTGAATCAGAACATGCATATATGATGCATAATCAAGGCGAATATATATAAGGAATGTTTTTAAATATCCTCTTGACATGTTAAAAGTACTTAAGGGAATTTTTTAAATGTGTGTGTGAGTTAAGAAAGTGTTTATAGTGTTAGAATAACTTTGATGTGGTTTGGCATTTTTTTGGTCAAGTTTTGATGTGTTTTTCAGGTTGCACAAGGATAGTTTATTAGAGGATCAATGATGCTACTATACAAACCATATTAATATGGGAGTTTAACAACTATATATCAACAATGTTGTTTTTACCCGATCTCAATCATTGTTAATGTTTTAATTTTATACTTCAGTGAATATTTCTTGGTGGGAAAATAGTTTAAATGCTTTAAAACATTGGGAAATGGTAATATACAACTTGTTTAAGGTTCCACATCTTGAAATAGGTGTCTTCGAATTAGTTTTAGGTATGAAGTATAGTGAATTCAATCATTCAGGTGCTGAGAGTGATGAAAGTGTTACTTTATTGAAGTTTTCTATTGAGGTTTGAGTTGGTTTTGTATGTTGTTTTTTAGCACATTTTTTCATACATCTAAAATGTTTTATGAGCCTCTTGATACACCATTTCCAACTTAATTGAAATTTTTTACAAGTGTAATTTTGAGAGGTAAAAATATTGTATTTAAAAGGTTGCCCTTGAATCTTGAAAAAGTATGAAGAAGGTTATCCTTAAGCCTTAAAAAATGATTGTAATTATAACATTATATTGTTTTACTTGATATAATGATATTCCCATCACATTGTTGTGTACTAGACATAGGAATAAGTTGACATCATTGAACCAGTATCAATCATTTGTGTTACTTCTTCTCTGTGCTTTTTTTTGTTTAAGCAATTTATTTGAGTTAATATGTTTATTTAAATTACAAGTTGTGTTATTGATAAAATGTTTTATTTTCATTTGTTAAATTGTTCAAATTGATCATACTATTAAGTTATCTCTTTTATTCTTGAAATTATTTATATTTATTATATTGTTCCTCATTTTTGTTTCAAAATTTTTGGTCAACTTAGTATCTATTACTTATAAAGTTTAATGTCCATAATTTATCCCCCTCATAAGTTCCAAATAGAACTAACCCCTTTATAGTGATAACAAAACTATGTGGCAATCACATATATAAAACATACTATTTTACTCCCCCTTTAATCTACCTTTTAAATGTTTAAAACCACTTATGAACTCTTTTAAACATACTCAGCAAGTCAATTATAGTCAAATTCAAAACATAAAGGTATATATCTAAAACTCGCCGTTACCTTTTCGAAAACTTATAATTACATGTTCAAATCTCAAATGATGTGAATGTGATTAAAAATCTCCCTAAATTAATCATATCAAGAAATCACAAATTCCAAATTTTATGACCTCAAATTTTACAAAATTAAGTTTTCAAAACTCTTGTTAAATCCATGCATTATGACTTATTTTAAATCTAAACATGAAATCACATCCTACTAACCCTTCTTTTTGGAAAGCTCCACAATGCAAAATAAACTTTATTAAAATCATGGAACACAAAACTTATCAAAATTGTTAGAACTCTCCCTCAAAAAAGGTGAGTCATAAAAATATCAACAATAAAATTATAAGCAATTTAAAAGTTGAAGTGAATCTCAAGAATTAAACACTTAAACTCTGCCACAATTTATGCCTTACAAAAAAAATTTTGAGCTAACACATTATCATGCTTTTCCATCTTCTTACGAGACAAAAATCAACATATTCTTTATTGAACCAAGGATTGGTTTCACCTTTGTTTTGATGATGAAAAAGTGCTCTCTTCTAATGTAATTATGGAGTTTGTATATTTTTTTGATAGGTTTGAAGAAACAAGTCTTGACTTATATGGTAAAGACTTGAAGTGCATGAATGTGAAGTCTTAAAGTTAAAGACTTTGCTTAGAGTTTATGAAGGATGAGGAAATGGTTGAATACTAAAGTTGGTTGAAGAAAAGCATTAGGAATGTAGTTGAAGATTTAACATTTAAGATTGAAGACAAAGTTCAAAAATAGAATTTGATAGGTTGGTATGAGTGAGTAATTATGTAAGTCTTCTTTTTGGTCTTACCATAGGTTGAACGGGCTCACTTCAAGTATATGCACTCATATTTAGTATTTTTATGTAAGATGCATAATAAAGATCTACTGTATGTAATTGATGTGTGTGAAAATCCTCTTGATATATGAATGAACATATTGGTATTAATTATGTAATTAAGACTTGAATGGTTTGAATTGATGATGTATGAATTGATAAATGGATGAATAAATTTATATGATTAATGATTTGTTAAATTGGATGAATTAATTGAGTTAAGTTTGTAAAAAATGTGTCAAGATATATTTTGTATTGGTTGGTTTATGTTAAAAGATGTTAAATTGAATTAAGTTGAGTTAAGTTTTGATTGATTGGGTTAAGATTAGGCCAAAGTTTAGAAGCTACCGACTTTGGGGACATCAGTTGACAAAATATATAGATAGGTTGATCGAATAAAGAAAATAATGAGGTCGGTCGATTGTTGTTGGTTGGTTGAATGATTAAAAATGGGTGTTCTTTAAATCGATTTTACTTTGAAAACCAAAATGAGATTAAATAAAAACCAACGTGACGAAAGGCAAGTGCACCTATCGAACAAGT